>APFE031066591.1:107186-157779 GCA_000404065.3 Pinus taeda
GAGGCGGTTAGTGACTTGGAAGCCTCATCATCAATAAAGAGTTGCTATTAAATTCAAATTTCTCTTCTTTGCCACCATCAATCCATAAATATAGTGCCAAATAGATTCATTAGTTTTGAGTGTCCTTTATTTAAGTTCTAGTAAGGTAAAAGAGTTTGAGATATTTGTAAACCAATCTTGATATTTTGTCAAGATATTTGAGTTTAAAATTTGTATAAATACTTCTTCATTTGAAGTATTTTAGGGTGGATTCTTAGACATTTCTATAGACTTCTTGATCAAAATACTGTAAAGCCATTGAAGCATTGACTGAGCCAGCAAGCTGGATTGATGAATAAAGACTAGATATTTCAAAGGATTCATGTGTTGAGAGAAGTGCAGACAGGTATTTTCTCACGTTGTTGTTATCTTTCTTAAAGTTTTCCCATAATGTATATCTGAATCTGAATGGTATAACTGGAGTATTAACTCATAATTTTTGTTTAATTACACTCTGTTTTAAAAGTTAGGCAAATACATGTTTTCTACTAATATCTAAGTTAAGGAATTCTTAATTGCTCCTTAGGTTAGGTTGTTTCTTTATAATCTATAGCAAAGGATTCTTAATTTCCCTTTGTGTTCGATTACCCTTTGTTCCTCGTTTTAATCCCAGTCTGAGAATTCTTAATTGTTCTCTCACCTTGGTTAAAACCTTTTCACCCCTTTGGCCCAAAGACCCACACTCTACTCTGCTATCTTGCCCTTTGAACATTCCCTTTAGTGAGTTGATCTAGTTCTGCTACCCTTTTGTTGACTTCATAGCCCAATGGTCTAGAGACATCATTCTATCCATCTATTTAAAGAACTCCACCACCCAATCTTCAATACAAATCAAAAATCCCCTGAACATTCATAACTAGCCTAAAATCACATAACTTAGACAAAGTTAAATTATAAAGAGAGAGCCCTCTCTGAGCATCATGAAAGCTAGGTCATGATCTCCAAAAGTGGTTTGTAGTTACCTCGGTGATTTATTTCTTTAACCTTGAGAAAACACTGAGTGATAACATAATGGCGACCATACTGGGGATGACTAACATTTTCTTCAGAAATATTTTACAGGTTCAGATCTGATCTATGATGGTGGACAGTGATCAGACAGACAAAGGTTAAAATCATCCACCTGGCGACTCCAAATCAATTTCACAATCAAGACTCCACTGGCGAAATGAACTTAAAAGAACAATATGAATGGACTAGGCTTTTAACTTGGATTGTTCTCCAAGACATTATGTTCTTTATCATCAAGAAAGTTTTTCAGTGTATAGTGTATTTTAGAGAAGATCTTAGATTAATTTTTGATTATTTTCCTTTTAAGATTGTAAATATATATGCTCCTTATCCATTTGAGTATCTCCCTTCAGAATCTTATGAAGATCATTTTCCAATTGAGAAGCCTCAAGCAATCAAGACTAATCTTACAATCCCTGTTCATATTCCTGTACCTTGTAAAGTCCTGATAGATATAAGTCACTCATCTTACCTCCTACACTCCATGCTTTCCCTAACAATTATTACAAGTATCTCCCTAGGTTTGATGGAGAAGATGGTAAAATCACTGCTCGAAAACATATTCAAGGTTTTAAGAATTATCTGGACTTATTTGAGATTGATGAAGATGATGTTAGAATAAGACTTTTTTCTCTCTTTGCAAAGTAGAGTAAAGAGTTGGTTCAAGAATTTACCTATTGCAAGCATCTCAAATTTCCAACAATTTGTCAAAAGTTTTCTTGATAGATGGACAATCAAGGTTAATATTTTTGTGATCATAGAAGAATATAATCAGTTAAAAAGACAACCAAATGAAACAATACAACAATTTTCAGACAGATTTAATCAAGTCTATTATTCAATTCCATCAAATATAAGACCTCCTCTTGATTCAACTCTCTTGCATTATCCAAAAGCATTTGATCCAGAGATAGAATTTCAGCTAAGAGAAAGAAATCCCTCAACACTGAAACAGATGTATAACATTGTCATAGATGTAGAAGTTAATCTATAAATTGGAAGAAGAAAGTTGAAAGCAGGAGCAGAGAAGAACAACATTGCAGAGGTAAAACTCGACATTTTGGTAAGAAAAATAGAGGAAAGGATATAGAAGATCATAATGAAAGATATTTTTTTTTTCAAAATCACCATGACACATTTATTTCACAAAATGAAGAGGTTGATAGTTGTGAACAAATTCCTGCTAATTCCAACTACCATAGATCAGAAGGTAGATTTATAGAGCAATATGTGGAGAAGCAACCTACTGATCTAATGTGTATGTTTGATGACATTACTTCTCTTAATGATTTTCCTAAATGTGATCAGTATGATGATAATTATGTTCTTCAAATCCAAACGAACTTTACAGAGCAATCACAAACTAGTTTGGGAAATAAAGAAATTCAGTTTCAACAACTTGAAAATAGTGATCATCTTATTCATATCAGCTATGAAAGTGAAGAAGAAAATGCAGAAAATTTGGAGATAAGTGAAGCTTCTTTGCCTCTTTTTTTTGCTTTATTTTAGTTCATTAGAGAAAACTTTAAAGTAATAAAAAATCAACAGTCTTTAGGTATTAATATTGACAAAAAAGAAGACAATGAAAATATTAATCAGGATTATTTAGTTTCGCAAGTATAGTTATCAAATTCCATTGAAACACTGATGAAATAATACAGGAAAGTTCTATACCACTATGTTTTGAATCATTTCAATTTTTAAAGGAAATGTGGTATAAAATCTCTAAAGAAAAGAATGAGCAGCTTGTAGAAATCTATGAAGTTCCATTCAAACCTATATGCAATAGTTGCAACAATCCTTCCAAGTTTTTAAGGATCCAATAACTGATATGTTGGATAATGAATGCAATCAAATGTTTTCTCCATTAACCGACTATGAGAGTCAAAATCAAGATGATTATGGTTTGACCAGACATACATTTCTATCAATATAAATGTCATCACAAAGCTTATCTGAAAATCTGCAGGGTGTTAAAGATAAAAATGACATTTCAGTTTCATTGCATGGAGGCCATCCATAATAATTATACAGTTGCTTAGATCAGTTAAACATTAGTGTATATATTTTGGAAGATCCTTTTGTACAATTTTTAGAGTCCACAAAGGAAATCAAATATTTCCTAATCTTCTCATTGGTTGACAAGGTTATATTGGGTTATATAACTTCAGTTTTAATCACAAACAAGCACAAGCAGCAAAATCGACCAATGTATATGATGCTTGAATGGTTGCATTGGTTGTTTCATTTTACCTAACTAGCAGTTGGACAACTGATTAAGAGTAAGTAGGTAGTTTTTCAGTTTGATTAAATGCAGTTTTTAGCAGTAAGTTTATTTCAGATCAGATTTCATTACAACATGTGTCAGATTTTAGTTTGCATAAAAGGGTGTATTTTCAGTTCAAGAGTTTCAGTCACAGAGATTATACAACAAAGCATATACATGTTTGGGATTGGACCAATGGATCAGGCTACTAGTCGACGGTGTTCTTGACATCTCACAAGGAGATGCCATCCCCAAGTGAAGCCACTGTTAGGTTACTATAATAATAGGAGTCATAATTTTGAATGACTAAGGTTAAGCTTTGTAATATTGTACATACCTTTGCTTTCTGCAAATGTTTTCCATATTAAAATATTAAAAAACATAAAGAGGGTATGTCCTAAAAGAAAAATCAAAGGACAAAAAGAATAAGAGAAGGTCAAAAAGTGAAAATATATGAACCCAAAAAACAAAAATAGACCATGAAAGTGTGCAAGTATAAATGCCACTACTATTTACTTTATGCATAATAATGATTGTGTGCAGCTTGCTATTCATGCCACAATCCATGGTAATCAAACTGTTTAATCTTGGTTATTTCATGCTTTGAATTTTATGTTTATAGTTAGAGAATAAAATATGACCAAACAACTTAATCTTGGTAGATCAATAGATAGGTAGAGAAATAAAAGGAGCTTATAAGCTTATTGTGAGCCCTTGGATGATATAAGTTTAGAAATAGATAGTTTTTTTAATAAAATAAAAGATAGGATAAGCGTTTTCTAGCCTAAATGCACCCAAATAAATGAAGAAAAATGTTAGGGTAATTAAATGGGTAAGTAGAAGAAAGGTTGTTGAACTACAAATTTTATTGGATCAAAACACATGCATTAGGCTTAGACACATATTTGAATATGTATGATCAATTATGGAAGCAAAAAAAAAGGTTTGCAAGTTAATATGTTTAACTTCCCCTCATTTATTTTTCCCCTTACTTACTAATTTCCTATCCACAAATATGTTCTAGCACTTTAAATCCTTCAAGTCAAAGAGGCTAAGAGAATTTCTCTGACTTTTGGTGGGATCGGACCCTCGACTTAATAACTTATGGACATCAAGTGTTGGAATCCCCTTCATGAGATTAATTTCCCCCTCATTACCCTAATAAAACTTCTTTTTCCGAAGGATAAACTTCATTTGCCTAGGAAAAGTGAAAACCCCCATGTAAATCCTATTTCACCCAAAAAACCCACAAAAAACATTTTATCCTAAGTATAAAGTGTATGCACAAGCATTAACTTTTCACTTAAGGATATGTCTGCTCCGCCCATCATAATTCATATTAATTTTTAATTTTATTATATAAATCCCATAAAACATTTTCCCTTATATTAATAAATCCCATAAGTAAATACCCCCAACCCTTAGTTTTAATAAAAAATATACATTTACCCCTTATCTCGACAAAACAAACAAATCCCCTCATTAACCTTAAATAATCCCAATCTTCAGTGATTAAAGACTCGACCACCCTAAACTTTTTCCCATCCCATTTGTGCTATTTCACCACCCGACCATCGCCCGACTTTTACCCAAAGTTAAGTTAAACCTTCATTAAGCCGTGCCCGGTCATTTTAAACCCATGATTAAATCTAAAATAATCACAATCTACTGTAATTAAAGCCCCTTGACCCCCTAAACCTCAGTTCATTTCATCCGCACACCTCCCTCGCCCGACTGTCATCCGATCACCATCCCCCTCATTCCATGGTCCACAACCATATCGGTCGTGCCTGATGGCCAATTGTTACCCGCCCAATAAATAATTTTTCCCTCGAACCCCAAATTCTATGTGTCAAGCGTGGAGTTAGATCGGGTGACCCCTCCCAAATACCACCTACGCCACAAAAGTGGTGCGATGGCTTGGAAAACCGCCTCCCCGCATAAGACAAGACCATCATTGTTCACTTAACTAATCCCGTGCCAATTTAAAAAGTTGCTGGTTAAAACCCTGAAAACCCTCGTTTTCATTCCTTTTGCCCCAATTCACAGTAAATCCTATCAAACCCTTCCGGCGCCACCCTGAACCTCTGCAACACAATTCGACCTCTGATTACTTTCAAAACATTGCCACGACTCCTTCCCCAGACATCCCTGTGAAATAAAGCAATCAATTGACTTTCCTGCCAACCTATGTTTTCTTAATGGTTGTTGTATTTTGTAGGTAATTAGCAGAAGACCAGACCTTGGATAAACTATTTTGATACTAGTCACAAAACTTGTCTACTCCAAGACTCGGAAGGAAATCTATTTAACAACCTTTATTTAGAAGAAGAAAACAGTTATACAAAGAACAGAGAAAGAAACCATTCACACAGAGACATTGACTGTTAAAACAAAGGAACCAGACAGAGCATATAGTTAAAAGACAAAAGGATCAAACATACAAAAAGTTGATCAATATCCATTACCCTATGCTGATACATATAAAAATGATTTACTGTTGAAATACACAGTAAAAAGTTAAAATGTACAGTAAAAGTAAAAACACAATAAAAGATATTGATAGTTAGAGTAAAAGTGTATCAAATGAAAGAATATCAATAAAAGTGTATCAGATTGAAAAATCAAAGTGAAAAAAGATGAAACCAGAACAAAAATGTCACATTTTCCAGAAATTCTTGTTTAAGTCATAATTTTGCAAAAACTATTGTGGCCAATCCAAGATGAATTTTGAGAAACTAGAGGAAGTTTGTGTTCCTAAAAGGCCAATCTAAAAAAAAATATTTCATTATTTACATAAGTATTACAAAAAGGGAGATAAATGCATATCTTCAAAGCCTATTTTTCAAACTGTGCAAAGTCATGTTTTTGACATCTTTTTGTAGAGAATATTGTGAACAGGTGGAGCTGAATTTTGGGAAAGTGAAAGAGGTTTATCTCAATAACCTACTTATATACAATAACCTCTTTCACTTCTTACATATATATATATATTATATATATTATATATATATATATTTTATATATATATATATATTTAAATAATATATTTATATATATTATATATATATAATTATATATATATAGATTGAGGCATCAGGTATCACTAGACCCTAATTTTGCAGAATTTTTGGGGCAGAATGCACAAAGGAAGGAGGCAGTTAGTGACTTGAAAGCCTCATCATCAATTAAGGGTTGCTATCAAATTCGAATTTCTCTTCTTTGCCACCATCAATCCATAAATATAGTACCAAATAGATTCATTAGTTTTGAGTGTCCTTTATTTAAGTTCTATTAAGGTAAAAGAGTTTGAGATATTTGTAAAACCAATCTTGATATTTTGTCAAGATATTTCAGTTTAAAATTTGTATAAATACTTATTCATTTGAAGTATTTTATGGTGGATTCTTAAACATTTCTATAGAATTCTTGATGAAAATACTGTAAAGCCATTGGAGCATTGACTGAGCTCTCAAGATGGATTGAAGAATAAAGACCAGATATTTCAAAGGATTCATGTGTTGAGCGAAGTGCATACAAGTATTTTCTCACATTGTTGTTATCTTTCTTAAAGTTTTTCCATAGTGTATATCTGAATTTGAATGCTATAACTGGAATATTATCTAAGAATTTGTTTAACTACTCTGTTTTAATAGTTAGGCAAATACATGTTTTCTACTGATATATATGTTAAGGAATTCTTAATTCCTCATTAGTTTAGGTTGTTTCTTGATAATCTATAGCAAAGGATTCTTAATTGCCCTTTGTTTCCGATTACCCTTTGTTCCTCATTTCAATCCTGGTCTGAGAATTATTAATTACTCTCTCACCCTAGTTAAAACCTTTTCACCCCTCCGGCCCAAAGACCTGCACTCTACTCTGATATCTTGCCCTTTGAACATTCCCTTTAGTGAGTTGATCTACTTCTGCTGCCCTTCTATTGACTCCATAGCCCAATGGTCTAGAGACATCATTCTATCCATCTGTTTAAAGAACTCCACCACCAAATATTCAATACAAATCAAAAACCCCCTAAACATTCATAACTAGCCTAAAATCACATAACTAAAACAAAGTTAAATTATAAAGAGAGAGCCCTCTCTGAGCATCAGGAAGGATATGTCTTGATCTCCAAAAGTGGTTTGTAGTTACCTCGGTGATTTGTTTCTTTAACCTTGAGAAAATACTGAGTGATAACACCTTCCACGAACGCCTTTCCTGTGAGTGTGCCCTTCATTTTAGCAATTTTCGACCTATCCTTAGCAATGGTGTACAATTTATGCTAGTAATCGTCACGCTTAACTAATTTATCTCCTATCCTTTGTAATCCAGTGAGACTTTTTTGGTGCAGCATGTTGAATTTCTTGTGAAATCTCTAAGTGATGTTTTCCAGATAGTTGCATTTAGTCTCTAATTGCAACATCAAATTCTTCTTAGCGAGAACTTTTCTCACTTCCAAAATGGTATCTGTTATGTCTTCAATGTCTAGTTCTTCCAACTCTTCTTTAGATTTTGAATTTAATAATCTTATTAGAGCTATAGCATCACTTGGTTTGGTGCCAAAGTCTTTCTTAACATCTGTTAGAATTTATTTTGATTTAGGAAGAAACTCATCTTCTTCAAAGATGATTTCAATAGATGGCCATATCCTTGTGATAGCTTCATTGATCTCTATCAAGATGTTTTCTTTGGCTTCTGCAATGGTATCAGTTATGATAGATTGATTCTCCAGATATTATATCCTTTGTGTGAGCTTGTGTGTTTTCTGTAGTTCTGTTAGATATACATTGTCTACTTTGAGTTTTTGTTCTTGCAAATTATTTAATTTCTGAGTTAATTTCTCAATTTCTTGGTGTTTAATAGACATATTTTCCATGGCCTTAGCCAAATATTCTAGTGTATTGTTAGAATGTCCTTCTATTGTGACAATTGTTGTTGAAGTTGTGGTTGATGTTGATGCCTTGGTTGTTGATGTACCTGCTACTAGGATTATAGCCAAAGGAATGGCTTGCACTACACTAACTTGCTGCTCTTTTTATTTCAGGAGTGTCTCCAGCTTCTTTTCCATTTTTGAAATTTGATTATTCTGTTTAATGATGATCCTGAACAGATTCTCCTTTTACTTATCCTTCTCTCTATATTCCTTGGCCTGTGGATCTTCAGTGGAGGGGAGCTTAAGCTACTTCATCAATGATGCTATATCTACATTCTTGCTCCTGATGATTTCTTTAGCTACCTTTACATCATTGGGATCATATCCCAGTTTAATTACCAAATCCTCCAAAGACTTTATCTTTGTGTCTTTGGCCTAAGAAGAAACTATTTCTAACTTTAACTGTGCTTGAATATTATTTACTAAAAACTTAAACTTAGCTGCTGCCATAACAATGTTTTTAATGGTGTTGTAAAGAATTTCTCTAGATTGCTTGTGGAAGTCCATATGATCAATGGGATGGATTGTATCTATGTCAAAAGAGAAGATAGATTGCTTGTAATATTTTTCTGATCTAGGTTGAACAACTTTAGGCTCTAAGAAGGAAAATTGAATTTTCTTCTTCTCTGCATCAAAAGTTGATAGAAGCATGTGTTGGGTGGTGGTTGTCTATTTCCAAAACTGTGAAATAGTCGTGGCCTTGAGTGCCTGGTTCTTTGCTTTGATTTGAATGTAAATGGAAAAAATGATTTGATCCTTATTGCTCTGGTCTGACTCTCTTGATGCTGATGAAATTGGTTTATATGTGTTAATTGGGTAATTAGAGATGTAGGAATAATCTCCTCTCTCCTTGACACTGAAGGGATACATAGACCTGTTAGAACGATGGGCTATTTCTGTTCTATATTCTGCTGTTGAGTTTCCCCTGTATCTGTAATCTTCTGCTTCTTGATATATACTATAAAATGTTTAGATGAGATCTTTGTTACTGAAGGGGAAATACATTCCCTTTGTCTTTTCTCAAGGTACTAGAGTCTGTAAAGTAGATAGTACCTTCTCTTTGACCTCCTACAGAGTATTCTTCTGCCACTCCTTCTGGTTGATAAATTGTTCTATTTCTAGTCTAGGAGTATGGGTGTAGGGAACATACTTTTGTTCCATTCTTAATTTAGAGATTATCCCAAAAGGGTGATAAGACCAAGTAAAACTATGGTTTAAATTCATCTGCTTCAGAATAGCCTCTGCCTCTTGTCCTGGTGACCTTGCATTGCATATAAATGGCCCAACTTGCATTTTTATTTTGAATTGTGCCTTCTACTTGGCTACCAGGAAGTGAAACTCATCCATGTTGATCATTTTCTTGATAAACTCCAAGGAAAATATTTGAATACGTAAAAATTTAGGCAGTTTATAGGGAGGGAATTCAGAACCATATGTTTTGATCTTTGTGTAAAATTAGTATAAATACCAGTCCCCTCTCTTGGTCTCATCACTCAAATGAAAAATTCTCTTTATCTCTAGATGTATTATGAGCTCTGCATTACTATTTAGGAAACTGGCTTCCATGTGTTCAAATTTATCTACAAAGTCACTAAATGTAAATTTAGCATTCTTCTTCCTGACCAAGGAGGTCTAATGAATGACTAACTAAGGGCTCCCTTGACTATCTGTCTTCTGTAGCTAGAAAGGGAACCTATCTGACTAAGAATAAAGAAATAAATACATCAAAATGGATGCATATCTAAAAACTCTATTTGAGAATTTCATGAATAACTCATGAATCATCTCTGCCAAAAATTCACTGTAACATAAAATAGTTGGTGGCTTTTCACCATTGGAAAATATAGAGAGAAATGAAAAAATGTTTTCATCTACCTACTGGTTAGAGTAGTATCCTAAGATGATAGAAACCATGGAGATTATCTGTTTGGCTTTCTTAGAAAAAATAGAAGCAGGGTAGGGAGGGTTTGTTTTGGGCAATTCAGAATTATCAGGTAGGAAAGTTTCAAACACTTTGGATCTTTGAGGGAAATACAATTTGTTATATATTTTTGTAATGAAATTTGAGTGAAAAGGTTGCCCTGGGTCAATGTTTGTTATCTGGAGAACCTTTGAAATTGAGTGGCCATTAATGGCAAAGAGAACTTCACCATTCTGGGCCATTATTGTTCTTTGGCTAGGTATATAGTGGAATTGGCAGCAGGTTGCAAATTCAGGTAAATAGTAGGTTTGTGGGAAAATATATTGGGGCAAGAAAGAGTCCCACAATCCCAACTCATCATTGAGGTCCAGATGGTTCCGTTTGAGTCAATTGTGAAGTTTGTATAAGTCAAATTCACAATTGGTCTCTGTTACATGATAGAGCTGATCAACTAAAGGATGGTGGTCCAAATCTATGGCTGGGGGCAGCATGGGATTATGATGGGGAACACATTTCTTCTTGGACAACATAATTGAGCAAACTGAGGCATTGGTACCTAATTAGAGAGTTGGATGGTCGAGCGAGGAATTGGAGAGGATTGTGAATGCGTTGAAGCTTCTGAAAATGGTGGGGCTCTGAGAGGAGACATGATGTTGATCCAAATAATTTTCAATAGAAAAATAACCAAGGAAGGTTCAATGTGCATGAAATCAGACATTTATACAAAAAAAACAGTTATCGTTCACAACAAGCCACTCATTTTGGTGCGGGGGAGTAGAATTAATGAATAACAAACTTCTATAACAGACAAGTGAAAACAAACATATTGTAACCGGCGGGGGGATGTAGACACGTGGAATTTGAGGATTGGGGGAGATATTGTGACGTGTGAGTGTGGGAGGAAGGCATGGGGATTAAGGGGTAAGAAGGAGCATGGTGGAGAGGGAGGAAGTACATGACAGTAGGGGAGTGGATAAAATGGGGACGTGGCATGGTGGAATGGCGAGGATAATACCAATGAGTGGTCAATGGAGGGGAGAGCGGGTTTGAGGGTAACCTGGAGGGGGGTAGTGTTGAAAATAGAAAAAATAAATGTTAAAAATATAATTTAGAAATTCCAATTTAATTTGTCCCTGAATTAAATTGTGAATTAAAATTGTAATTCTTTTCTCATAGCAACTTGTAATAGTTAACTAAGTTAATTTGACTTAGTTAACTTACGAATTTCAAGTCGGAAGTCTATCTGAAGTCATGTAAGTGTGATCCCTAAGTTTTAGGGGTCCAAGATGAGTTTAGTTATGAGTTGTAATTAGATAACTCAGTTTACTAAGTTATGTTTAGATAAATTAGTTCCAAACTATTTGTGGAACTAATAGAGAGTTAATAGTCAGTTGGTTCACTAGTGCATTAACAAGTGTCACTCTAGTTAACTGAATATTCCCTCATCAGAAACTCATGCATGTTGATTTAGAGAAAGACCCAGTTGAGACTAGAGTGCAGGGACAATGTACTATCAGTTGGATGATTTAATGAGTTGTAAGTATCATGCATGAAATCAGAGAGGGGCTTAATTTTGGATTGTGTAGTTATGGATAAGGAATTCCCTTTAAATAAAGGCTAGTTATCTCACGCATTGTGCAAAGAATTAAAATCTTGGAGACTTGGAAATTTGGCTAAGTATTGGCTAAAGGAAGTCATGAGGTGGAGGATAGGAAATACTTGTGCAGGTTAAGCTCAAGGTTGATAAGAGCATATTGTATTCATCCAAATTCTTTGACCAAGGGCGCAAGGAAATAGGGACTTGGAGAGCAGCAGAATTAGCTAAGTGTTGGCCAAGAGTTTGCTTGTGAGTTGGAGATTGATTTTACTGAGTGTTAGGAATGTTATTGTGAGAACAAGCATTTTATTATCATCTTGGATTTTTGATTAATGAAATACAAATAGTGGGGTTTTGACCTATGGTTTTCCCCGGATATTTATTGTGTTATGTGCCATTGATGTTGTTCCTCTTGTCGATTATTGTTTTTCTCGATTTTTATGTGCTTCCGCTGTAAAACATGAGCTTGTGAATCTACAAGATTATCTACAGGTAGCAACGGGAAGTGGTTTTGGGGGGGGGGAGAGTAAAGTTGCAGGAGAGGGTGAGACGTAGAGGGAAGCAGGTTTAGGAAGACTACTTCCCAGGAACCCCCCTATTGGATATTGTTCGAAAGGGGTTGGGGGGGGACTGAATGGTGTTGCCACCATTGATTTGGGCGAGCAACATCTGATCCAGTGGTTTGTGCCATCAATTTACCGCAAAACGATAAGGTGTCGTATCAAACACATCTTATTACATCCCGACAAAAAGTTCTTTGTCATCTTTTGACTTTATTAAATCAAAATCAAACCTTTATGCCTAATGTACCTTATTACAACTTGATAATTGTGATTAAATGACACAATTATGTATTCTAAACCAAATTAATCTATCTTTAAACTGGATTAATTCATTTTTGATGAGATTAATTTTACCTCAAAGGAACATTTTGATTTTCCATCCTTTTTATTGCTTTTTCTAAGGTTTTTCAATTTCTTTTTATGTTTTTGCTAATTAACCAAGATTAAGTAATTTGGTTAATCCCTTTTTATACTACCTATTCAATTTCAACCAAGATTACACTAGATGGTTGATTTATTCATTATTCTAGACTAACTTTATTTAATTTAGTTTAATCATGTTTAGACAATATGATCAAACTAGCTAATATATTTCTAACTTTGTGGTGGCATTTGAACAAGCTGCACACTTCCTTGAAAATTCCAAAAGTATTATTGATGTATTAATTTTTTTGGAGTGGCATTTAGAATTGCTCACTTTCATACATATTTTTTGTGGGGTTTCTTCATTCTTTTCTTTATTTATTTTTCTTTCACTTTTTTTTTCCACATATACATTTTTTATACCCTCTTTTTGTTTTTTCTTATATGTATATATTTTTTTATTTTTGTAAATCATTTGCAGAATACAATATTATTTACAATTTCATCAACTAAAATATAATACCAATCATCATTTGATCCTATGAACCATAGGACCCGAAAAGTGGATCCAATTGGGGATGACATCCTCCCTGTGAGGTTTCAAGAGTGTTGTAGATCATTAGCCTTGGTCCATTGTCTTTAGTCTTCATTCTGCATCTGAATTGATCTATTATTGTTGTATATATGGTAGCAACTCATCGGGAGCTTATGGCATTCTCCTCGGGATTTAAGTTTTGATGTAAGCCACACAAAATGACAATAGAAAAATAGAATGGTATCCACAATGATTTCAGTAAAAAGTGATTTATCCTTGAGGAAAGTAATGTTTAAGCATTCTACCATTTATAGGTCCATCATGCAGTTGTGCTCCAGACAGGTCTTTCAGAAAAAATGCATTGTTGCCTCTGTAAGCATCAATTTTATTTGTTCCCTTCCACAAATGATCGAACTTACCATGCTTACCTTTGTCCTTGTTCCTTGAATCCCACTTTAGCACAATGTCTTCTAATTGAAAATCATCATATTTAGTTCTTCTGCCGTAAATATTTTTGATGTTCTCTTGGATGAGTTGGGTTCTATTGTAAACTTATTCTCTTGATTGTTGCAATTGTATAGTTTGGTTTATCCTCCTTTGTAAATCATTAGACTCAACTTGTGAATCCTGCAGTAATTTGAGAACGGGGATTCCTAGGGATGTGGGGAAAACAACATCTACCCCACAAACTAATTGGAATGGAGACATACCAATAGACTTTTTGGTACTAATTATGTTGGCCCATAAAGCATTGATTAATTTATTATGCCAAGACTTTTTGTTATCCCGCAACAACTTCTTGATGATATTGACCAATTTTTTATTTGAATACTCTGCTAACCCATTTCCCTGTGGGTAATAGGTAGTATAGTGACCCAATATTATGTTGTATTTGTTGCAAAATTCTACCATCTTCTTTGATTTGAAGGCAACTGCATTATCATTAATAATCTTATTTGGGCATCCAAATCTATAAAGAATGTTACCTTCTAGGAATTTAATGATCATTTCATCTGTGGCTTATTTTGTAGGTATATATTCAATCCATTTTGTAAAATAATCAGTGGTTGTAAGTATCCACTTATGTTGGGCTGAGGAATTGGGATGAATTTCTCCAATGAAATCCAAACCCTATTGGTAGAGAGGAGTTCAACTGATATGGGTTTCAAGGGTAGGGGTAACAATTTTCTTTTTCCTTCAAATATTTGGCACTAATGACATGTGGTGACTTTCCTATGGACATATGCAAATAAGGTGGGCCAACAAAAAGAATCCCTTAAGATCTTGTTTGCTGTAGTCTTCTAGTACAAGTTCCCTCCACAATCTTCTTCATGGAATTCCTGCATAACTTTATCTGCTTCATGTTTTAGTAAATAGTTAATTAAGATTCCTCCTGCATCTTTCCAATACACATTATTATCCAAAATACAGAATCTCATACCTTTCAATTTAAGAAATCTAGCTTTAGTCTTAGTCAAACATGAAGGAGCTTGTAAATTTGGCAATATAAAGACATTGTATTCATACCATGGAGAGGTAGCAAAGGCTTCTGATACCTGTGGGGTCGCATACTCTTCCTGTTCATCTAATCCAGTTATAAAATTTATATCAAGTGCATGGAAATTAGATTCTACCACTATTTTTTCCAATCCTTGACCTTTGATCAACTTAGTGAGTTTGATTTCAAGATCATATTCTAAAATAATAACAATCCATTTGCCCCTCTTGCCATTAGGATCAGTTTGTGTCAAAATATATTTTACAATAACATTAGGGACAAATGCAATAATATGGGAATGTAATATGTAAACCCTAAAGTCCTTTAGTGCTTTTACGAAGGCAAAACGTTGTTTCTCCATTATATTGTATTTCAGTGAAGCATCCATGAAATATCTACTAAATAAAGTTATTGGTTGTTCTTGTCCTTCGCTATTCTTCTGCAATAAAACAACTGCAATAGTATGATCAGATGCAAAATAAAATATCATAAACTCTTTGGTGAAGTCAAGACTGTTCAATATAGGAGCAATTGGTAAATCTAGTTTTACTTCGTCGGAATATTTTTTGGCTTCAGAGTTCCATTTTATCTCGATATCCTTTTTTAACATATTTCTGATGGATCTTAAGATCTCTTCTAAGTTAGGAATAAATCTCATAAGGAAATTTATTCTTCCAATGAAGGATTGAACTTCTTTCTTATTCCTAGGTGGGTTAATTTTGAGAATAACTTCAACTCTGCTAGGATCAATTCTAATGCCTTTCTTGGAAATGATGTGGCCCAAAAGCTTTCCCTCCTCTAAACCAAATTTTTTTTTCTTGGGGTTCATTGAGGTGCCATATTTCCTACATTTTTCAAAGGCTCCTTAAATGCAACAAGTGTTCTTCATTAGTCTTAGAAAACAAAGTGATTTCATCCAAATAAATGACAATGAGCCTACAAATTTCATCAATAAAGGAAATATCCATTGCCCTTTGGAAGGTGGCTCCAACATTCATAAGACCAACAGGCATCTTTACATACATAAAGGTACCCCATGGTGTAGTAAATGATGTCTTCTGTTGGTCATGAGGGTGAACCAAAACCTAGTTATAACTCGAAAATCCATCCAGTAAAGAGATTCTACTTGATCCAACTACCCTTTGTAATATATGATCCATTTTTGGGAGGGGATAATTGTCTTTAAGTGACGCTTTATTCAAGTTTCAGAAGTCTACACATAGTCTAATTTCTCTTGTTTTCTTCCTTGTAGGCACTAGGTTGGAGACCCACTTAGAAAATATGAGAGGCACAATAATTTTGGCATCATATAGCTTCTTAACTTCCTTTTCTATTAGGGGAAATAGAATTGGGTTCACCCTTCTTAACTTTTGTTTAA
Organism: Pinus taeda; assembly: GCA_000404065.3. NCBI lineage: Eukaryota > Viridiplantae > Streptophyta > Pinopsida > Pinales > Pinaceae > Pinus > Pinus taeda. The sequence goes on from APFE031066591.1 coordinate 123,291, forward strand.
AAGGTTTCTAATCCTCTTTAAAGGGGGATAGTATGTTGAATGATGCTGGTGTCATAGGACTTTAAGTCCCCATAACTCCAGGCAAAGACATCAGAAAATTATTTAAAAAGTTCTACGTACTTCTGGTTTTCATTGGGAGGAAAGGATCTGGATAATTTAACAATTTTAGGGCTCTCTGCAGTCCTTATGTTGCACTCCTCTACCCCAACCCCTATTAGTTCGATTTTGTGCTTCTTTACTACATCATTGAAATCAAATAGATCTTCTAAAGGTGCTTGTCCCTTAGGAAATAAATTCCTTTAATTGCAACACTTCTAAACGTTACGAATCATCATTAGCTTCTCTTAACACTACTTCACTCATATTTATTTCTACATCATTATCTAAATCTATATTTGTACATTCGAATTCATCTTCTAATTTCAAGAAATTTTCAATTTGTTCATCATTTCCAAAAACTTGCTAGTATCTTATCTTATCAGGCACAACTGGTCTGTGTTTATCTTCCACAACATATTTTCTATTTGGATGGAAAGACATTTTGCAAGTACTAGCTAAAACAACCAAGGAATATGCTAAAATGTTTTGGCTTCGATGTATCACAGACAAACCATATTCAGGAAAACATTGTAAAAAATCCAAGATTGCATTTCTATAAGTCCTTAATCTAGGGTGTTTTGCAGAATATTCACCCTTAATTTGTTTTATAATTAGCTCAGAATCTCCATGCATAGAAATTTGTTTTGCTCCTAGTCTCTTTAGAATTTGCAACGCTAAAACCACTGCCTCTTATTCAACAATGTTATTGGTGCACTGAAAATTGAGTTTGTAACGATGTCCTTCAACCTTATTTGTTGGTGAATTTACAACAAAAACACTTGCCCCTACTCCATATTTACACACAGATCCATTGAAATCCATATTCCATAATGATTCTCCCTCTAGATTTGCTTCTTCAATATTAAAATTTATTATTTCTATATTACTGACTTCGACCTCTAAGGGTGAAGCTTCATTTTCTACACAATCATTATTAAGATGAATGCATCCATGTTTGAATGCACTGAATAAAGAGTATAATTGTTAGGCTTATCTTGACTGTTGACCATATACTTCATGAGTGTTTCCCCATAAAGTCTTCTAGGCTGACCAAACACAGTAATGGTGTCATACATAATATCCATTTGCAAAGTGCCCTACAAATTTTCCTCCCATGATCTAGATAGCATCATTCAATAATTTGGAGGTATGTCTGCTACTACAATGTCCATGACTAGACTCTTAGTAGGTATATGAACTAGAGTGACACATAAATATTTTATCAGACCAAGACACCTAACTTTACTTGAATCAAAAGAGTACAAATCTTTGTATGTTCTGGTGATGTCTAGCCCTAATTTCTCCATGATAGCTTTGGGCATCAAATTGTGAGAGGCTCCAGGGTCAAGCATTGCATTGTGTAGGATTTTATCATGAATTTTTAGGATTATGTAGAAAGGTGGAATAGTCCTGTCTTGAGATTTACCCTCTACTACAGGTCCAAACAATAGTTCAGGATGGTCATCAAACAAATTGACAGTGTCTATCCCTTCTCCTACTTTTAAGGCTTTCATGACTTGAGTCTTGTATACACTTTTGGTCATCAATTATGTTAAAGGAATGGGGATATTTGCCTTAGCCAATTTAGTTTCCATATTAAAAGATGATTGATATTTATCATCTTCCTTGACATTTACATAAGCTTTTTTAGAAATTTATTTTTGGGAATAAGGTTTTGGTTGACTAGAGGAAGGGGCATCATTTTAAGTTTTACTGGAAGGATTTCTAGTAGATTGTCTTCTTCTTAAGTTATATTGTTTATGCACCTCCATAATGGCATTTTGAAATCCTTGTTTATAGTCTTCTGATTCTAAAGCAACCTCTTCTGGTTGTGAGAGAAAAATTTGATCTTTCTCTTCTTTGGTAAAGAATATGTGATTTATCTCACTTTCTTCAAATAGAGTTATTTGATTTTCTTATATTTCTTCAAACAATTCAAGTTCTTCATCAGCATAATTTTCCTGAAATGGGGGCTTAACTGGTTGCTGATCACTAGGGAATTTCTGTTCCCTTTGCTTAATATGTGGTGGGTTTCTCTTAAAGTTGGGGTTTTGAATTTGAGGTCCTCCCTAAGGTTCTCTAGGAGGTGTTCAATATACCATTGTCATCCTCTCCATCATGTTTTCCATAGTTCTAACTAAATTATCTCATTTTGAGTCTAATGAAGAGGAGGAAGGTTCCTCCTTAAAAGCAACCCTTCTTTCTATCCTTAGTTTAAATATTTTGGCTAATAAATTAGTCTCTACTTTAACATCATTGTTTTGCATCTCTTCAAGAGTGGTTGGGTCTCTTTCTCTTATTTGATAAGCCATGTCTAGATCAAATCCTTCTAGAAAATGAATAAGGGCTAATCTTGTTGGGGATTTTATAGTAGATGGAATGGAATTGTAGACATGGTTAAACCTAGCATAATAATCTTCAACGGTCTTGTTTGGAGCCCTTTTAAATTTTTTGTATTCATTTAGAATTTGGAGGGGGATATTTTTAGTTTCCCATATATTAAGAAAGTTTTGGTGAAATTGAGGTAAATCAACTATTCTCCTAGTTGGTAATTCCCTATGCCATTTCTTAACTTCTCCCATTAAACAAGCAAGCAACCTGATTTTAACATCATCATCATCGAATTATTCTAAGTCGGAGAAGTAATTTATCCTATCAATATGTTGTTGTGTTGTCATAAGACCTATACCATCAAATTGTGGTAATCTTTGAGCATAGTTAGGTGGCATAGAATTTAAAGGTGCTTGTAATGCCAAAGGAGTGTATCTACCTGCCATGACTGGTATGTGAGGTAGAGATGAAACTACAATAGGTGTGGGTATGGAAAGTATGAAAGGAGGTGTAATAACAATTTACTGTGTAGATGCTGAGATGGTAGTGGTTGAAGATGAAATGGGTCTATTGGAAATGGTGGTAATTACTGGAGAAGAAATGGAAGTAAAAGGAAATCCTAGGGGAACAGAGACAATAAGGGTTTGGAAAAGAGTGGTATGAATAATGGGTCCTTCAGATGAAAAAGAAAAATTAGGTGGAATTATTAATAAGGATGGAGATGAAGGAACAAAAGATGAAGGAGGTTTAGGCGATAAATGAAGGAGAGATTCATGCACAACCTGATCTAATCTACTTACCAAGACTTCAAGCTTAGGAAACTTTTTAAGTGGATCATCTTCAAATTCTAGTTTAGCGGCTTGAAATTCAGAAAAGTAAGGCTTTAATAGGCTTTCATGAATCACTATTTTGGGTAAAAAACTATCAGATTTACTTCTAAATAAACTATGATCAAAAGCTAAGTCAAACTCTATATATTCTAAAGTAACAAAGCTCTCAGGAAGGGAATTAACCCTAGGCAGAGAACTTTGAATTTTTTCACTCTCAACTATACTCTTCTTTCTAATTATTTTTTTTGGAATATCTACAATTTTCGGTGGATTAGGATCTGGGTTTGCTCTAGTATGTACTCTTTTGGGAGCCAGATCTACTACGAAATATATACAGTTATCAAACTTTATACAACTTTGTGAATCATAGAAAGTCTTACCTCAAATCTTAAAAGTACATTTTTAAGTAGTGAGACAAACTTTAATCTAGGGAAGTGTAAATATGAATCAAGTTTGTTCGTTCCCTAGTATGGTCACTAGAATGTTAGCACTCTGTATTTCTTAAGACCGTGAAAGAAATGCAAAGGTAACCAAAAAACCACTTTCAAGTCTAGAAGCTATCCCTCCTAAACTTACAGAGGGATCTCTCTGGTAGATTTAGCTTTGTTTGTTTATAGAATTTTAGACTAGATGTGAAAGTTCAAGGTTTGGTTTTTGAATTGATTGTTTGGTTGACAATGTAAGAAGGGACCATTGGGCAATGGAGTCAATTTGCTTTAGGTGGATCCTTTCAGCAGTGACAGATAAGTTTAACAGGGCAAGGTAGGATGATTCATTGGATTTTATATGCTTGATGAGATGGGAAAGAAGAAATGACTAGGTATCCATTAAACATAGAGCGATTAAGAATTCTATTACTTAACTTCTGTTGAAAACATCGAAATTGTTCAAAAGAAAAAATTGAGTGTATTGAAACAAATTCAGATTCTTTATTTTCTTTGAACGAAATACATCAAAAACACATGTGAAATTACAGAGAAAGGAAAACACAATAACAAGGGAGAATATCACTTCACCAACAAAATATGACACATGAATCCTGAAAAGCTTCTGTATTACTGAAAATTTGTCCACTCGAACTTGTGGAGCAACTTTACATCAATATTCCTTTTCTTCCACACAAAAATCAACTCATACTACTTCGAAATATGAACTATTTATAGAAAAATTACAAAAAAAAATATTGATTTTAGAATATCAAGGAAAAATCCTAAATTATCTAAAATTGTTTACACAAATAGTACAAAAATTTAGGAAACTGAATTTCTGCATCTGACTGGCACTATTCTTCTGGCTTGTTGTTGACTGGACCTAAAGAATAACAGCTGGTTGTTGATGTTCTTCTAGAGTTTTGATGTCTGTTTACTCTAGTAACTCACACAATTTTTCCCACCTCTGTTCATCTAGCAATTTAAACCTAATTAACTTTCGGTAAACCTCATCTACCTCTGTGAATTTCTTGAAGGTAGGATTACTGAGAAACAAATGATAGATTTCATGTTTGATCAATAAATCGTAGCTTAAGCCTGCCATGAACGCCTTTCCTGTGAATGTACCCTTGATTTTAACAAATTTTGACTTGTCCCTAGCAATGGTGTACAATTTATGTTGGTAATCTTCATGCTTGACTAATTTATCTCCTATCCCTTGTAATCCAAGGAGACCTTTTTGGTGCAATATTTTGAATTTCTTGTAAAATATTTGAGTGATGTTTGCTATACTGTTGCATTTAGTCTTCAATTGCAGGATCAAATTCTTCTTAGTGAGAATTTTTCTCACTTCCAAAATGGTATATGTTCTGTCTTCAATGTCTAGTTATTCCAACTCTTCTATGGATTTTGAATTTAATAGTCCTATTAGAGCTATACCATCATTTGGTTTGGTTCCAAGGTCTTTCTTACCATGTTCTCTAAGCTCTTTTGATCTCTAGACCAACTCATCTTGTTCAAAGATGATTTCATTACATGGCCATATCCTTGTGATAGCTTCATTAATCTCTATCTAGATGTTTCTTTGGCTTCTACAATGGTATCAACTATGACAGATTGATTCTCTAGATATTCTATCCTTTGTGTGAGCTTGTGTGTTTTCAGCAATTCTGCTAGATATACATTGTCTACTTTGAGCTTTTGTTCCTGCAATTATTTTTTGAGTTAATTTCTCAATTTCTTGGTCTTTAATAGACACATTTCCATGCACTTAGCCAAATATGCTGGTGTACTATTAGACTCTCCCTCTGTTGTGACATTTTTTGTTGACGTTGTGGATGATGTTGATGTTATGAAACCAGCTCACAAAATAGAATAAAAGAGAGATCAACAAATGAACAATTCTTGGATGATACAAATGAATAAACCTCCTTTCTATATATAGGAGGCTAAGGGGTCACAATATAATCAAAGTCGACATAAAAATAATAATCATAGTGGGCTTATATGGGGCACACTAATAACAATATGGGGACAATAGGGGCACAATAATGACAATAAGGGCCACAATGACAATAATGATGGGGAAATCACTAGTATTATAGGGACCTAATAGTTGGTACCTTGGTTGTCGATGTACCTTCTTCTGGGATTATAACCAAAGGAATAGCCTGCTTTGCACTAACTTGCTTCTCTTTTTCTTTCAGGAGTGTCTCTAGCTCCTTTTCCATTTTTGAAATATGATTGTTCTGTTCAATGATGATCCTGAATAGATTCTCCTTTTGCTTCTCCTGGTCTCCCTATTCCTTGGCTTGTGGATCTTCAGTGCAGGGGAGCTTAATTTGCTTCTTTAATGCTGCTATATATACATTCTTTCTCTTGATGATTTCTTCAATTGCCTTTACATCATTGGGATCATATCCCAGTTTAATGACCAAATCCTCCAAAGACTTTATCTTTGTGTCTTTGGCCTGAGAAGAAACTCTTTCTAAATTTAATTGTCCTTGAATATTATTTACTGAAACCTTAAGCTTAGATGCTGCCATAGCTGTGTTTTTAATGGTGTTGTAAAGAATTTCTTCGGAATGCTTGTGGAAGTCTATCTGGTTAATGAGATGGATTGTATTTGTGTCCAAAGAAAAGATAGATTGCTTGTAATATTCTGTTGATCTGGGCTGAGCAACTTTAGGCTCCAAGAAGGAAAAATTCATTTTCTTCTTCTTTGCATCAAAAGCTGACAAAAGTCTGTGTTGGGTGGTGGTTGTTTGTTTCCAAATCTGTGAAAAAGTGCTGGCCTTGAGTGCCTGGTTCTTTTCTTTGATTTGCTTGTAAATGGAAAAAATTCTCTAATCCTTATTGCTCTGGTAAGCCTCTCTTGATGGTGATGAAATTGGTGTATATTTGTTCATTGGGGTCATCCGAGATGTAGGAATAATCTCCTCTCTCCTTGACACTGAAGGGATATAGAGACCTATTAGAACAATGGGCTATTGTTGTTCTTTATTCTGCTACTTAGTTTTCCCTGTATCTGTAGTCTTCTACTTCTTTCTATATACTATAAAATCTTTAGCTGAGATCTTTGTTACTGAAGAGGAAATACTTTCCCTTTCTCTTTTCTCTGTCTTTTGTCGAGGTACTGGAGTCTGTAAAATAGATAGTACCTGCTCTTTGGCCTCCTGCAAAGTATTCTCCGGCCACTCCTCCTGGTTCATAAATTGCTCTATTTATGGTCTAGGAGTATGGGTGTAGGGAGCATACTTCTGTTCCATTCTTAAGTTAGATATTATCTCGAAAGGGTCATAAGACCAAGTGAAGCTATGTTTTAAATTCATCTGCTTTAGGATAGCCTCTGCCTCTTCTGCTATTGATTGACTGAGGGCTCCCTTGACTCTCTATGTTCTGTAGCTAGAAAGGGAACTTATCTGACTAAGAATAAAGAAATAAATACATCAAAATGGACGCATATCTAAAAACTCCTTCGTTTGATAATTTCATTAATAACTCATGAATCATCTTTGCCAAAAATTCACTATAGTAAAATAGTTGGTGGCTTTTCACCTTTGGAAAATATAGAGAGAAATGCAAAAATGTTTTCATCTACCAACTCATCAGAATAGTATCCTAAGATGCAAGAAACCATGGAGATTATCTATTTTGTCTTCTTAAGAAAAATAGTAGGGTATGGATGATTTGTTTTGGGCAATTCAGAATTATCACATAGGAAAGTTCCAAACACTTTAGATCTTTGAGAGAAATCCACTTTGTTATATATTTATGTAAGGAAATTTGGGTGCAAAAGTTGCCCTGGGTCAGTGTTTGTTATCTAGAGCATCTCAATTGAGTGGTCATTAATGGCAAAGAGAACTTCACCATTTTGGGCCACTATTGTTATTTGGCTAGGCACATAGCAAAATTGGCACCAGGTTACAAATTCGGGGAAATAGTAGGTTTGTGGGAAAATATATTAGGGCAAGAAAGAGTCCCACAATCCCAACTCATCACTGAGGTCCAGATGGTTCTATTTGAGCCAATTATGAAGTTTGTATAGGTAAATTTGACAACTGGTTTCTATAACATGATAGAGCTAATCAACTAAATGATGGTGGTCCAAATCTATGGTTGGGGGTAGCAAGGGATTCTGTTGGGGAACAAATTTCTTCTTGGAAGACATAATTGAATAAACTAAGGCATCGATTTTCCTGTAAATACCCGATCAGAGAGCTAGATGGTTGAGTGAGGAATTGGAGAGGACTATCAATGCGTTGAAGCTTCCAAAAATGGCAGGGCTTCGAGAGGAGACACGATGCTGACCAAAAAGTTTTCAACAAAGAAATAGCCAAGGAAGGTTCAATGTCCGCGAAATCAGACGTTTATACAAAAAAAAAAATAGTTACCATTCACAACAATCCATTTATTTTGGTGTGTGGGAATATAATTAATGAATAACATACTTCTATAATGGACAAGTGAAAACAAACATATTGTAACAAGGGGAAAAATGTAGACATGAGATGTTCAAGGATTGGGGGAGATATAGTGATGTGTGAGTGTAAGAGGAAGGCATGGGGATGAAGGGGTAAGCAGGAATGTTGTGGTGAGGGAGGAGGTACGTGGCAGTAAGGGAGTGGATAAGATGGGGACGTGGCGCAGTGGAATGGCGAGGATAAGACCAACGGGCAGTCAGCAGAGGGGAATGCAGGTTTGAAGGGAACCTAGAGGGGGGTGGAAACGAGAAGTGGTTTTAGAGTGGGGGGGGGGAGGGAGAGTGCCGAGAGGGTGACATGTAAGTGTAAGCAACCTTGTGAAGACTGCTTCCCATACCCCCTTATTGGATATCAATTCGGAAGGGGTTTGGGGGGGGGGTGGAACGGTGTGGCCGCCATTGATCTGGGTGGGCCGCATCCGATCTATTGGTTTGTGCCTTTGAGTTACCACAAAATGACAAGGTGTCATATTAAACACATCTTATTACATCCCGACAAAAAGTTTTTTTTTGTCTTTTGACTTTAATAAAATCAAAATCAAACCTCTATGCCTAAAGTACCTTATTACAACTTGATAATCGTGATTAAATGACATGATTTTGTATTCTAAACTAAATTAATCTATCTTTAAACCTGATTAATTAGTTCCGAATGAAATTAATTTATCCCAAATGCGCATTTTGATTTTCCAGCCTTTTTATTTCTTTTTCTAAGGTTTTTCAATTTCTTTTTATGTTTTTTCTAATTAACCAAGATTAAATAATTTGGTCAATCTCTTTTTATTCTACCTATTCAATTTCAACCAAGATTACACTACATGGTTGACTTATTCATTAATCTAGGCTAACTTTATTTAATTTAGTTTAATAATGTTTATACAGTATGATCAAACTAGCTAATCTATTTCTAACCTTGAGGTGGCATTTGAACAAGTTGCACACTTGAAAATTCCAAAAGTATTATTGATGTATTATTTTTTTGGATTACCATTTAGACTTGCTCATTTTCACATATCTTTTTGTGGGGTTTCTTCATTCTTTTTATTTTTATTTATTTGTTTTCCTTTCACTTTTTTTTCCACATATACATTTTTTATACCCTCTTTTTGTTTTTTCTATTGTTTTTTCTTTTATGTATATTTTATTTTTTATTCTTTTATTTTTGTAAATCATTTGCAGAATACAAAATTATTTATAATTTCATAAAATTAAAGATAATATCCAATCATCATTTGATCCTATGAACCATAGGACCCTAATAGAAATTTTGAAGAATGTCGAGGAATCTAAAAGATTCCATTGAAAGTTAAAATTCGCCAAAGTCATAATGCAACCAACTTTATACTCAAAAGTCTCAGAATTCCGCAAGGATCACAATGGTGATATCATATTTTCCATTTGAGGAGAAGATCTCCAGTCAATGAATGGAGCAGAATCTTTGGAGAATCATGGGGAATCTAAAAAATTCCTGAAGGCTCAGAATCTGACAGTGTCAGAATTGGACGAATTGGCAGTCGATTTTACAGTACTCGACACAAGAAGTTTAGTGGTGTAGTCTATTTTTGCAGCTGAGCCTTTCATATTTCAGCCATCTTCAAAAGTGAACGTACATGAAGCAATAATGTTATGTTTCCTTTCACTATTACTAAGATGATGTATTATTCTTGATATCCTTGTTCGATACTATGCCGAGAGATTGTTCTTGCCAAATTATGTGAGGTTTCATTAGATTTTCATGCTATGTATTGTTTTTTAGATCCTTGTGTAACTATGTTGAGGGGATAGTCATTGCCACATTGTGTGAGATCTTGTTAGTTTGTCATGTTGAAGGAAACCCATTTTGAGTGAAAAGTTTTGTAGGGAGAACATCTCATGGAGAGACAAGCCACTCTTGTTGAGGGCATATGACCTTGTTATGAAAAAGAATAGTCCATGTACATCATCATCATTTCCAGCATTATATGAAGTGGCCTCCACCATCTTGACACCGGGCCCGGAGACGTAACCCACACTAGGTGAACTCTGTTATCAAATGTATCGTGTCCTTGATTTTCTTATCGTTGTCATGTTTCCTCTTGTTTAAGCATGCACATGTGGCTATTTTATGCTCTTTTAAATGCGATTCTAACAACATCACAAAAGTAAAAAATCTTGGATAATTTTGGTAGCTGAAGAAATCTGGATCACATGAAAACCATATGCTATTTTTAGGAGACGCAACTACCAATGGAGGTGGAAGTCTTAGCTTTCAGAAATACTTGTAAAAATACAAAAAGCGGGCCTTCTATGAAGATTGGGGGTCCAGACTCTAAAAGAAAAGGGGAAAATTTTTGCAGGAATTCTTAATAAGATAACATTCTTGTAACTGATATAGGAATTTATGTAGAATGGGATGAATCTTGTGGTCTGTAAGAAACTGATTAAGAACTATTGTTGAGTCTATTCCTGAGAGAGTTTGAGATTCAAAGACTATACATGTACACAACATTGGAGCTTATGATAAGGAGTTTTCATTTCGTTGCAGTGATGTATATGATTTGTAGACTTGTTATAATTTCTCTGATGTATATTTTATTTTATTTTTATCTTTTTATCATTGGCATATAATAATTGGAATTAGCACTATTGATATTCTTATCTATTTTATGCTAGTGGATGTTTTGTTTGAAGTTTTCTTTTGCAGAGTTGAGCAAGATTTAGATTAGGCTTAGTAGTGGATTCATGGAGATTAGATTGTGACAAATAATAATTATTTATTGTTTATTATCAATCTCATCTTATTATTCCTTATATTGGATTTAAAATGAGCTATTTTTTTGTCCAACATAAACCTTATAGTGAATTCACTTTGCAAGATTGAATCTAGATATATGCATGAGAAATCTTTGATAAATAATTATTATAATTTTTCGTTGTATATTTGGTTTAATCATTTGTAGTACATTAAACTATTTGGTGACCTGCAAGTAAATCATAATTATCCTTGCAAGTAAATCAAGTAGATATTGGTTAAAATCAAGGTTATCCTTCTCTTTGTCAAGATACGATTTCTTTTGTTATTTTGATTTTAGAATTAGTTTGTAGTTGCACTTTCATATTTTTTTTTATTGTTTCAAGCCTCCTTTCATAGGATTAAGTCCCATTGTGGCTAGATTAATCCTTGGTTTCAGTCATTTGAAAGGAATCATCATTTTCTAAAGCATTACACATACACAAACTTAGGGTCTTATATGTAAAAAATTGTACTTATAGGATTGCTTAGTATAGGCTAACCCTAGTATAGGATAGTCTTAGGACACAGGTAATTGGAGACCAATTGAACTAGCTGACACAGGCAAGTTCCCTCTGTGGACAGAGGCAAGCCCTCTAGCCCTAGAGTGGGTCTAGTCACCACAAAGACAATACCAAAGCAAATTTCGTTAGAAATATGGTCATATGAAGGCCTACCTTTAGATTGATGTTCGATGAAGTCCTCATCGTGTCACTCCAGCTCTTGTTCTTCTAATTTCTTGTACCTGAAAACAACATGTAGAGAAAAACCACAAATGTAATAGGAAACAACCAAACAATCTACTTGAAGAGTCAAGGAACCTCAAGCTATCGACATACAATTTCAACATGTGATATAGGAAACAAGCTATTGGTTTTTATTAATATAAATCAAAGTAAAACTTACAATCGAGCCTTGATGTCATAAGTCTCCTCGAAGGGTCTTGTCAGCATGTCTCCGTAGGCATTTACTTGTGAACCATCTCCCAAGGGGACAAACGAATCTCTCTTTAGTTCAAAAGGTTGATGCTAGAAATTTCTCAAACCAACTCTACTCAAACATCTCTCAAGCCAAAATACATGTGAGACTACTTCCACACTCCAATAACACTCTCTACCTCTACTCCTCTCTTAGAAATCTGAAGCTACCAAATTACATCTAGCTATCATCTGGTTACATCCAATCCAGTTGATCTCATTCATGGAGGAGACATTTATAGGAGGGAGAGGTTCCATAAGAGATGGGAGGAAGAGCTTATCTCTTAGAGAAGTTGCACAAAAGGTGGAACAACTATCCTAGAGGAAATAGGCAAGCTCAATTGACCCAACAACCAACCCTAGGATCACCCATGAAGTAATTTCATCTCGAAGTTTCGACGAGTTGTTAAAAAACTTGCCAAATCTTGCTCGTCATGGGTGCAACATAGGGACAGAGTGAAGACTTCGTCGGGGCTAGTGTTAACTTGACCAGCTTCATGGGAGGGATAACTTTTGACATGCGACGACCCAAATACTTAGGAAAAAATGGGTCTGCTTAAGGGATAATGAACTGAGACATTCTTCCTGAGATTACAAGGAAGGTTTTGACACATAATTGGCAACTTGACATAGAATAGATGTCAGCAACATGGACCGGCAGTATCTGGGATCAGGGAATGCGGGGTGGGTGACAAATTACTGTGTAACAGATGCCCCTTAAAGCATGAAGGCCAAGAGAGTGGGAGGGGTGAAATGATTTATGAATCCATAACTGAAACAGAACATCCTCGCGGAGAACCTGCAGACGTAATTACAACTGATATCTCTGATACATAAGTACATAGTGAAAGGAAATACATGTTTATAAGGCATGGGCGCAGCCATCCAGAAGATAAACATAAATGGTTTGTGGTATGGATGCAATCATCCAATCAAAATGACCACAAAAAAAGACTTAGGTATGGTCGCAACCATCCAATCAAACGAGTCATGTATGAATCAATCCACGTAGCCTGGACTTGTGTAATCTGAGACCAGGGTCTTGAATCCCAACCTGACCATGATACAATTTCTAATATGTGAATAGATGTGTTGAAGTCGAGCATACTAGAAAATCACTTGATTACCGACCAATGATGTAAAACATTAACACGTGCGAGAGAGACCACCAGTAATGTCAATGGTTCTCAAGGTACTGCTAATACAATCCATAGAGTGTGAAGAATTATCTAAAGTCGAACACTCGTGAAATCACTCAATCTAAGACCAATAATTAAAGCCTATCGTCAAATGTGAAGAACTTGCCATTGAGGCATGCAAGCTTTAAGGTACCAAAAAGTAGTCTCTAGATCAACTTCTTGGATAATGAGTTGAAGTCGATCGGAAGTGACCGGTCGAAGGAGGGCCATAATGTTTCCCACATCATCGATGCAAAACAAGGGAACAAGATGAATGTGAATGAGACAGAGAATCTGAGGAAGGTGTGTAAGGCTACAAACTGTAGAAGGATTAAACTCTTGAACATATTGGTGACACGACTCAAGAATTTCGCAGCATTCTGGTACCAAGGGATCAAAGGTCGTGATGATTGAGCAAGGATTACATGGAATGAGGAAAACTGAATAACCCAAAACCTAGAAGGCCAATGATAGAATGAGGATACCCCAACTCAACACGAAGAAAAAAGAGTGTCGATGTCCAAGAGCGACAAGCTGCCGTAATAACCAACATAATGTTTCCAATTTTCCCCCACCATTTCTGGCGAGTACCCCAATTATTTTTGAAACACAAGCTTGAAGGGGATAACATATGCTTGTAGTGTCAGTCCATCCTTCAGACGAATTCGACCTAGTGATTTTTAGTGAGCCCTGGGAAGGAGAAGCTCGGTATCGTCATGGTGACATGTCCAATTTTGTCAGGGTTTAATGGGTCCAGCATAGGTAGAACTCAGAATCTTTTTCATATTTAGAGATTTTGAAAAAGACATGAAAAAGAAAACTCCCAAGGTCCCTTTTTGTAAATTTGTCCCTCGAATATGAAAAGGTAGAAAACAATACCCAAGGGAACGTGTTGACCATGATAGATCAATGTATACCTTTTTCGTAAGTAATCTATCCCAGCCCGTAAAAGGGGTAATATTATACTAGGTAGATGACGCTTCGCAGCCTTTAACGAGTTCAAAGTGACAAGAGCTCGACGATCTTTTCATTTTTAAAGGGTCAGAAAGGAGCTGAAAGAAGACCTCCCATTTTAATTTTCTTTAACGAGTCAGAAAGGGGAAAAATACTCAACAAGCTTTTCAGTTTTTACGAGTCAGAAAAGAGCTTAAAGGTGACTTGTCCTAGAGGAATGAGTGGTATAAAGGGTAGAAACTGGTTCCGACAATGGTGGAACTTCTCAAAACACATAATGGTCAAGAGGCTAGCTAATAAAACCAATCATCGTTGTGGTCCCTCAAGAAAGGACAATCAACCAAGTGAAAGCATATGATCGGCCAAAGAGATGGTGGCGATGGAATGAAAAAACCAAGGCTCATCTAGCAGAAATTAGCTGATAAAAACAACAATCACGAGATGTAAATGGGGTGTAGGTTCATTTTTACACAAGCTTGAACCATGGAGAACTCTGCTTGGATTTGGTTTCATGTTTACACAAGCTTGAAATGAAAAACTATGCTTGCTATAAGTTCACATGCCCCTAGCATAATGACTGAAATTGAGGTACATGCCCCCCAAGCTTCATTTTATTCAATTAGGTGGATGGAATGAAGGTTCACTTCGAGATCTGGGAAAGACTTGACTGGGATTTTACGAGATCTTAATCAAAGACTCAATTTGGAAAAGGGAGTTGTTTCATTTTTTAATGAGGTTGACACAGTAAAAGAACTATCCTTAAGACCCTTGTTTCATTTTTTAACGAGCTCGACACAAGTCAAGGAACTCTCCTCATGCTCCTTATTTCATTTTTTAATGAGGTTGAAACAAGAAAAAACTATCCTTGGGACCCTTGTTTCATTTTTTAACAAGGTTGACACAAGACAAGGAACTCTCCTCATATTCCTTGTTTCATTTTTTAATGAGGTTGACACAATATAAGGAATTCTCCTTGAACATTTGTTTATAGACCATATGAGAACATGGCTCCCAATAGGTCTTCACTAGACGGAAGGACCATGCTCCGAGAGGAAAACATGTCATTTGGTATCGAAGATAGATCAGATTCTGATGCCCCCAGTACATAATGTACTATCCCATCTGTGTGATCATCAACAGATGTGGAGACAGAACAGGTAGCGACATAATTGACCTATGGTGGGGAAGGTACTGCTTGCAAAAAAGGGCCGATAGGGGATTATGGTTGAAAAAGAGATGCTTGGTGACTAATGAATGACAATTGATCAATAGTCACAATTCTTCCTTCGTGCGGAAAACAAACCACATGAAAAAGTGAAGAAACAAGGGCTCCCAAGACATAAACATAGTCACGTCCAAGGAGAAGATTGAAATCTAAAGGACCTTGGACTACCATCACATCTATATAGACGGTCTTTCCTCCCAAAGTAACAGGGAACTTTGGAAGGATCCCTAAGGGTTGATTGGTCCCTCCATTGAAAGCCAACAAATTCTGGGTGACAGGCACAAGCGGTGAGCAGCCCAAAGCTTGCCAAGAAGTGGAAGACATGATGCTAATAAACGCAGCTTCATCTAATAGAGTGCCAGGTACTGCCATATCATAGGCTTGTACTGTGATCTGGAAAGACACATAAGATGGGAGGCAGAAGGCAATCAAGTGACTCCAATCGAAAGAAATGACAGAACTACTTGGTGGGGGTATCATATGATTGCCCCATGCTCGACAAGAATAGAAGAAGGACTCTCCTGAACAACCGGGATGGGAGGGTCACTCTTTGATTCATGAGAATTTGAGGAAATGAAAAGAACACGAGCAGTATGATCACCATGCTCTTCTGGGATAGAGTGAGCAACTGGTGGTGAAACCAAGTCGACACTCTATCCGACCAATGGTTGGTCGAGAATAGACACAAGAGAGTTAGGTTTAGGAAGAGTATGATGGGAAAGAGATGAATCCAAGTCAATCTCTTTACCAACAGGGGGGAGGGTTAGAAGAAAGCCTCTGATAACCAACAAGAAGTTGGGGTTGAGGAGCTGTAAGGTTTTCTAAAACTTTGGAAGCTTTATCCATAAGGGGACAAAGGTGAAGAAGATGCTCTCCTTCACATAACGTACAAGGAAATCTAATCTGCCCTTTCTTCTTACCATCGATAACCAAGAGTGCAGCATGGACATGATCTCTAGAGGTCGATGGGGAGGGTTGATCCGGATTTTGAGACCATACCTCTAAGACTCTGGGAATGCTAGGACAGTCTCGGAGGAGATGGTCACCCTTACAAAACTTGCAAGGGAACTTGACCTTCTATGGAGGATCAAAGGGTTTGCCAATAGGAGGTACATTTGAAGTAACAACCACACGGTCGGCCCCATGCTTAGCTGACTTCTTCTTCTTTGTCGTCTTCTTATTCTTCTTAACCTCCTCGTTAATAGATTTGAAACTTTCACCAGGTGAAGTAGAAGAGGAAGGTGGAGAAACAAGGGAAGAAGGTGAGGGGTCAAACTTACAATCATCATGTTGTGATTTGAATGAAGGAGACAGTGGGGTAGGAATTGAGACACTCGGGATCACTGAGGTCGAAAATAACCAGATAGGTAAACCAATGGTTAACCCAGGGAGGGACAACATTGCCATATAAGGAGCACCAGCGTTTCCAACGGAAGGAAAAGGACCAAGATTCCCTTCCGAGGGGAACCCTTTACTGGTATACTCTAGAAATGTTGCCATTGGAATCGAATCTAAAGAATTACAAAGGAAGTCAACTTTTACCAGGAATATTTTGTGGGAAATTAATTTTAGAACACTGAAACAAAAATTTTCCTTTTCATGTTTTAAGAGTCGAGAAAAGGACGAAAGATGACTATATCGCTTTCGATTGGAAACGAGCTCGAAAGTACAAGTGGTCGGATGATCCTTTTACTTTTAAAGAGTAGAAAAGGAATGAAAGTGACTACTCTAGAATTCTAGGAAAAGGGTTTACTAGACAAATCGTAAAACCACATATACACCTTGGTAATAAAATGAAAGAGAAATGACCAAGGACTTCCCGTATGGCAGACACTCTTCTTGAATGCTATGTTCGGTGCGTTATGATTCTTAAGGCGATAGACTCGGATTCCTATGGATAATAGGATAATAATCTAGTGGGGTCTCCTAACATATACGCAATGGTACATGGAGCACAAATCCATACTAGTATCTATTGAATCACAAAAGGAGGAATCACCCAACCTTAGTGAAAACAATAGCAACTAGGTTTAACGACGTCGGAATGCGTCTCTAGCCTAGGCCTCTAGATGTGTGAATGTTAGGTTCCAATGCTTTTTTAAGTTTATTCAATATATTTTAATATTTAATCTTGAATTAGATCTCAGTTCCAAGGCCCTACCGAATGTATCTTCAAGAACTCCTAGAATGCAACTATATGAGAAAAGAAACCATTTCTTTTCAATGAACAACTAACTAAAGAAAAGTGAGAGGCTCATTTCAAATCAAAGCAAAGCAACAAGAAAGAAAATGCAAGAATGGTACTTTTCATCATTTCTCAAGAAAACCAATCAAGAGGAGAGAGCTATGCTTCTATCTTTTACTCAAACTTGCAAGCAATCTAAACAAGAAAATGGAAAACACACTTTTTTCTTTTCAATGTCTTAATCTCAAGAATCTACTAATGCAAAAATCTTCTTTCAAATCTTAATACAAGATGAATGCAATTTTTGATTTTTTCAAATAAATGATAGGCAACTAAATGCAAAATGAATCAAAGACTCAAAACTAAGGAGATATTTCTTTTTGCAAAACTAGAAAGTTGTCTCACTGACCGGGAAGCAATGTGATCTATGCCAAGTGAAGGAAGGAAGCCACACAAATAAGACATGAAAGTTTGGTAACCAAACGTCACATACCAATCAGGTTGATGACAAACAACGAATAGGAAGAAGCCTCAAGCAAAGTCAGAGATAATACCAAGCAGAGTCTAGAAATCCTAATGACTGAGAGACCCAAGAAAACCAATCATTCAAGAAACCCTAAGGTATTTAGGTCACACGGTTCAAGAGGAAGGATTTCAAAAGGCTTGAAACCCAGAATCGAAAATCCTGACAACCAACACTTCTGATACAATAATGAGGTAAGAAACAAGCTTAGAGGACAAAACACACTGGCCAATCAACCAACAAACTTCAAAATTTGTAAGTTACAGGAATCGTCGCAAGTATAAAACTAGCAACATGTGCTAACAACAAATCGTCGCACCCCTCTAACTAAGAACTTTGCGATGTTGTCGTGAAGGTACATTAGTTAGCTGCGCTGACCCGATTTCAGGACTCGTCGCGACTGTTAGACAATTTAATCATGCCGTACAGTAAAATCCACAACCCAGAAGACAATGTAAACGTGACTAATTCACGACTGTGAGAAAATAAACAGTGACAACCTCAGATCAAAGGAAAAAAACAAAAGTTTGGCTGAGGGAAGGCTAGATCTATCACTCATGAGGGTGGGAAGACTACAAGAGTAGTTTAATGACTTCCAGAATAGAGCATGCTACCCAAACAATAAGGGAGACAATAAACAAACAAAACCAATCAACACAAAAGACAAAAGACAAGGTCCCTAGTATGGTCACCAACTTGTGACACAGGCAAGCTCCCTCTGCGGACAGAGGCAACCCCTCTAGCCCTAGAGTGGGTCTAGTCACCGCAAAGACAATACCAAAGCAAATTTCCTTAGAAAGATATTGTTATGAAGGCCTACCTTCAGATCGATGTTCGATGAAGTCCTCGTCGTGTCACTCCATCTTTTGTTCTTCTAATCGCTTGTACCCGAAAACAACATGCAGAGAAACACCACAAACATAATAGGAAACAACCAAACAATCTACTTGAAGTGTCAAGGAACCTTAAGCTATTGACATACAATTTCAACATGCAATATTGGAAACCAGCTATTGATTTGTATTAATATAAATCAAAGTAAAACTTACAACTGAGCCTTGACGTCGTAAGTCTCCTCGAAGGGTCCCGCCGACATGTCTTCGTAAACATTTACTTGTGAACCATCTCCCAAGGGAACAAATGACTCTCTCTTTAGTTCAAAAGGTTGATGCTAGAAAGTTCTCAAACCAACTCTACTCAAACATCTCTCAAGCAAAAATACATGTGAGGCTACTTCCACACTCCAATAACGCTCTCTATCTCTACTCCTCTCTTAGAAATTTGAAGCTACCAAATTACATCTAGCTATTATCCGGTTACATCCAAGCCAGCTGATCTCATTCATGGAAGAGACGTTTATAGGAGAGAGAGGTTCCATAAGAGATGGGAGGAAGAGCTTATCTCTTAGAGAAGTTGCACAAAAGGTGGAACAACTATCCCAGAGGAGAGAGGCAAGCTCAACTGACCCAACAACCAGCCCTAGGACTGCAGTGCAACATAGGGACAGAGTGAAGAATTCACTAGGGCTAGTGTTAACTTGCCTAGCTTCGCAGGAGGGATAAATTATGACCCGCGACGACCCAGAAACTTAGGCAAAGAGGGGTTTTCTTCAAGGATAATGAATTGAGACATTCTTCCTGAGATTACAAGGAAGGTTTTGACACATCATTAGCAACATGACACAAAATAGATGTCAGCAACATGGACCGACAATATACGGGATTAGGGAATGTGGGATCGGTGACAAATTACTGTGTAACACTAGCCAAGATTTCCATTTCAACAGAAAGGAGTCTAATTGGGACTCTATCTGGGAAATTCCTCCCATTTTGAGCTAGGACATTTCTAGGCATCACCATATTTAACACTAGAAGGAGGGCCACAAATACTATATCGATATTGAGCCTTGTTTGAATTATTTTTATTATGACTTCATCTTTGCATCATGCTTTTACATCATCTAGACCTACCAAATAATTACCTAAAGGTTAAGTCAAATATTTCTCTAATTTGTTATACACTGGTGAAAGTGGAATTTATGTTATCGATCACCTTCAACTGTTTTTAAATTTATGCAATTCTTTTAATATTGTTGAAGAAAATGAAATTTGCAGATTTTTTACTCATTTGTTCCGAGGAAGGATTCAAGAATGGTATAACGTGCTTCTGAATAGATCTGTATATTCTTGGAAAACATTCATTGACATTTTTATTTCAAGTCATCAGTATTATGATTATGATGATTTGTGTTTAGAAATAGGAAATCCTACTATGTTTGAAGATGAATCGATTGAATATTTTTATGCTAGGTTTAAGTCACTATATATACTAGGTTCCCCTAAATGATCTTCCTTCAAAAGAAGAGTTGTTTCAATGTTTTCAAGTTCTTGTTCACTCTTCTCATAAACATAGTAGATTTAATAAAGAGGAACAATATATACATAATTCAAGAGTCAGTCTTGATGCATTTCGTGATCTTGTTGAACCTTTAAATGAACTTGATAATTCATTAGCTTTACAAACTCTAGAAGTCTCCTTTGCAAGTTTCATATTTCAAAACATGAAAAAACAAACCTAAATTTGGAATATGAGGACATGTTTGTAGCACCTCGTAATTGTTGTGATAAACTAGCAGGTTTAGTTAAAATAAAGTCACATCAAGATTTTACTAATGAATATAGTGATAGTTCATCTTTTGAGATTAATCCAATACTAGTTCCTACTACTTCAACAAAAGAATTCACATCAAACCAGAATTTTTGTGTAATCCATAACAAGGATGAACCTAATTTGATATAGTTTGGTGATTATCACTTGTTGTACCCTAACCTCTTTGCAAATCAGAGTGCATCTAGTAATTATCCTAATGACCTTTCTATTGAAACTTTTCCTTTAACTAGTACACAATTCCTTGATGATCATATTGTCTATAACAAGGATTCTTTGTCTATCTATGATAATTTCTCTTTTTCTTTCCTTTTGTTGATAATGTTAACTCAAATCAACAACATTTTTTTCAATAAAAGGAGGTTATATATGATAAATATTTTGATATTATGTCATATAATTACTTACATCACAAAGTGGCTTAGATTTAAACCTATCAACAAATTATTCTTGTGCTCTTTCCCTTCCTCTTGTAGATAAACACAGTCTTAAACGCTCAAATGCACTGGATCACCAAGTTTCCAACGTTGTTTAGCTTGATTTTCCTATGGAATTTTATCATGATAGCATTCATTTCCTTTGCTTCCTAATCTCAATTCCCACCATGTAAACAAGTCAAGGTATTTCATTTCTCCCATTAAATTTAGTGATGGTATATTAGACCATTATATACATACTAATAACAATTTTCTGACATCCAAAGGTACATCATCCCAATAAAGCATGCCATATTCTCTTCCATGGATTCTTCTTCAAAGATTAACACATATTCATCCTTGTTTCATTGATCCTTTTGAAATACACTTGGAGATATCATTTCAAGAGAAGACCCTTGTACATAAGTTTCTTTATTTTTAACTTGTTAAAGTTATATGTACATAATTTTTTTCTTGTGTCATACAACTTTGTTCTATTGCCTTTACTGATGCATGTTATGCTTTGGATTGCAGGAATAGAGCTGATGGAATGGTTCCTCTGGAAATATGCTTCTACTTGGTTTTATTTATGAAAATTAATATTGTATATATTGTATACAGTAGGAGTAGGATTAGTGTTAGTATATATTATTTTTCTTTAATCATGTGTTTTTAATAAAGGAACCATCATCATTAAAAGCTTAAGTTCAATCATTATCAAGGTAATCGTTTTCCTTTTCTTTTATAATCTTAAATTTTATTCCCAATACCTATTAAATACACAATAATAGTTTGATAATGTTACTATAATTAATTTTACTATAAATATGACTTCACCCTTAGTTAGATTTGATGGTTTGATCTTTTGATTTACTTGGTTTGTGTGTGTTTGTTTTTTCTAGTTTGTTGTCATGACATTTTTTTAATTTTATATGAGGGAATTATATTGCAAAGCTACATTAGCTGGTCCACACAGGGGATATATTTACTCTCTATTACCAATAGGATTTAAATAAGTTTCTTGTTTCTTATATCTTAACCATTTTCCATGTGGAACATTAAGACATGGTACAAGTATTTTGAGCCTATTTATATAGAGGAACAAATTGTTACCAGTATGATTTTGAATCCCTCTCAAACCCTCTGCATATAACTCCTCTACTTTGGTATATGAAAGTAAATCTAGTGAGGTCAATCATAAATAATGTCTCATCTATATCTCCTAATACTTCTCCTCTCGTACCACCCCGATCCTCTCTCCTAAAAATAGAAAAGATATTTTTCAAACATATTAATACAAGGGAGTTAAAAGAACACACATGTATGGGAAGTGTATGCAAACCCATCGAGGTATTGAACATGCTCGCTGGCAACGGGTCCAACATACATGATACCATGAAAACTTTGTTGGGGTACTGAACAAGCCTGCTAGTAGTGAAGTAATGTCAGGTAAACAGGCAACTTTATAACAGATGCATGCTAACCTTCAATGAAATTCTAGTTGTTTTCACTATCCATTAGTAGAGATATGATTATAGGTTAAATAAATCCATTTTTATTGGATTCAATGATTTTGAATTGTATTCAAGTATGTTTATATCTTAAAGCACTAATTTTACTTAGTTTTTTTCCTTATGTGGGCCCCTTGGAAATGACCTATGTAAAAATATCTTGGCAACTCTTATCTAAATCCTATCATATAAAACCAAAGATAATTTCTCCGTCCTCGTGTGTCGCAAGTTGTTGTGGCCACAACATCTCCCAAAAATTCTTCAGATTTAAGGAGTCCTTCTTATGAATTTTTGACAATGTTCCGTTAGCATATATTGTCCTATTTTTAGATTTTTGTCTTATTTTGGTTTTGTTATCACTATAGCTCCATTGCCTTTAGAGTCTTCATAGCTTTCCAGAGACTTGAATTTTTGTGGCAGAACTTTGAAAAAACCCTTCATCAACCCTATCACAATTTCTCTAAGATTAATTGCAATCATTATAAACATAAAACCTTACAATTTCCTTATGGGAAGAGTAAATGAAACATTCCTATGTGATGATGACAAAATATCATAATTTCATTCGCATTTTCATCCAACTAAATTGTGACCCTGCACCTACTCTTAATTGCAATAGTAAAGTGACAAACCTATGATGGTAGTCACATTTTTTAAGGGAAAATGCTATGGTAATAGCACAATAGTACATTAAAATTATTCTCATGTGTTAGTAGTACAATTATCCTTAGAGGAAACCCTTTTGATTACAATCATAACTCTATGTAACTCATCATAGACATACCACACACAAATAAATTAAAAAATACTTTCATTTCTTAAGCACGGGTTATATGTTTGTTTATGCGAAGAACTTCACTTTGTTGTAAATTCATGTTGGTTGTTCATTGTAACGTACTTCATTAAAAGGTATCACGTCACATCTTCATTTTCAGTTCTCACATATCGCTCATGATAACACAAACAAAAATTGATAGCCCTTTGATCACACAATTTCACGTTGCTATAACTATCAATGCAAAGATTATCATTTTGGTAATTCGTCACATAAGTGAAGATTTTAATTAATAAATATCATGGTTTTATTTTTCATTTCTATACGAAATTCCTATCATAGAAGTTATCTATCACAATATTAATGATATCTAATCTGATCAACAATCTGCCCATGATATCCAATCTGATCAATTTTATCAAAGTTATCACATTAGGTGAAATATAACACTCGTACATGTCAAAGATGTGATTTTCCCAGGGCATAATCCTAGTGTTTAACAAAATTAGCTAATCCTTAATAATGGACTTTCATCACAGTCGTCGTCATATTTAACTTGGGTTTGTCATTTATCACATTATACATATGCATGGTAGATCTTTGATAACTACTTATTGGAATACTTTCATTGTATATTTGATTTAATAATTTGTAGGACATTAAGCTGTTCTGGTGACTTGTAGGTAAATCCTAATCCTGGATTCAAGAAAATTATTTCCCCTCATGTTAGACATCTTTAGCTCTTGGCTAAGAGAGAAGGATATCGTTCTCTTTATCAAGATAGATTTTCTTTTGTTATTTGCATTTTAGAATTAGTTTCAATTTGCACTTGCATCAAATTCTTTTATTATTTCAAGCCTCTTTTTGGAGGAGCAAGTCCCATTGTGGCTAGACTAAGCCTTGGTTTCAGTGATTTGAAAGAACTCATCATTTTCTAAAGTAATTACATATAAATGATTCCTTTTCCTTTAGTTTGTTAATCACAATTGTTATGCAGGATTTATGACTCTAGATAGGAATATCTCCCCTAGTTTTACTGGACTAACCTAGACCAACAGAAAGACAAAGGACCCAATGTTTTCCTTAAAGTAAGTAGATGAAGGGATGTAACCTACTTGGAATTTGTCATTTGTTTCACTCCTTATTTGGCTTGAATGCTCCAATCCTAGCTCCAGCAGCCAAAATTAGAACTTGCACAACGAGACAACACAAGCCAAGAAACTACGAGATCTATGTAGCATCATCTATCTACTTTATTCAATAGATCAATCAACATGGTATTGAAATACATGAAATAATGACATCACATATAGGAAAACAAAGAACTCTTTGTATTAATATAAATGGAGAGAGTTACAACCATAAATAGGTGTTGATCTTGTAGAAGAGCTCTTCAAAGTTGTTGACTTGTCCTTTATTTGTCACAAAGTGCACCTCCAACCACCCTAAATGCATGAAAATATAACTCTCACAACATCATCATAAAGGTAGAATCACCCTCCAAAATCTAGCCCCCTGCATATGGAAGGTTGTAAATATATAGAGGAGTAAGGTAAGTTGGGATTTCTTATCCTTTTATTAATCTTGGGATTGAGATCCACTCTTCATGGGAGGATGAGATCTAAGGATAAGGGATGGATACTGTTATGTAGAATTCTTCTCGAAGGTGTACGAAAAGAAAACACTTTAGGCTGTGGATGACAAATAGCCCTAACAATAAAAATCGTTGTTAAATAGTGTGGATCTGTAGAAAATAATAGAAACAAAACCTGCCAAAGCCCTAATCTATGCAACAAGACTAGTTAAACAACAAAATGGAATAAGAAATAAGCACAAGTAACTCCAACAATCTAATGGAAACCAGATATATAAAGAATATATTTTATTAAACGACACCTGTGAAGGGAACAAATAACGTCACCAGTCCCCGTCTATGGGATGGTTCTTGGCTATCCTCAATGTCTTCAGCTTTTGTAGATTCTCTCTCCTCTATAATGTGTAAAACCCAACAAACAAAATGCTTGAGCTCGATGTGAACTCAAATGGAAAAGAAAATTGGTGTGCGACAATGATAATAATTAGAGCTACAACAATGAGTACAACAATGCAAATAATCAAAAGTGAAGAATGAATGTAAAACCTTTCTATTTATAACAAAATATTAGGTTATCATCGAATAATGAGCAATAATAAAATATTATTAACCCCATTCTAGAATTAACTATTTGGAATATTTTATTATATTTGGTTTGGAGAGAAAACGTATTTAAGCTTTTCTTTAAAAATAATAAATAAATAAATGATTTATTTATTTATTATTTCCTAAAAATGGTTAAGGAATAATAAACAAATAATGATTTATTTAATTATTCCTAAGGGATTTAGTACAAGGAATAATAACTAATTAGTGATTAATTAATTATTCCTAGAGAAAAATAAGATAGGTAATGGTCTATCTATTATTTCTCATAACTGGGTCAAATGTGACAAGGAATATTAATTAAACAATGGCTTAATTAATTATTCCTAGAAGATAATTAAATAAATAATGATTTATTTAATTATTATTTATGGGTTTAATTATAAATGACTTAACAAATGTGGTTTATTAAGTAATTTCTCACAGTGAAAGCAATCTTACTATGGTAAAATTGGCTACATGGCGTACTTCGATCCATCTAGTAAATTATGGCTAGATGATCAATTTTTTGTGATAACAGAAACTCCAAAGTAAGGTAGGATAGGATTCAAACATTTTATGTGAGGTAAATGGTTGTAACAAATTTTGGAAGCTTCTAGAATAAGAGGCTTCTAGAATTTCTCTCTTTTCCCCAAATTTCTAGAACCAATGTAGGTGCAAAGCGAAGCATCCTATAGGTAATCAATGTAGGCCACAATGGAGAAACCTATAGGTGAACGTAGTCCAGCAAGAGGCTAGTGATCAGGTGATCAAATTTATACTCAAAATTCAAAGTGTTAAAAAATTAAAGTAACCTATACCAGTGCATAGATATCTGTGATCTGAATCCAAAACAACTCGTTTCACTCAAAACCAATATTGTATGCTCTCGAGATTGTGTTTTGATCGAATTCCCAAACAGGTAAAATTTTGCAAAAATTGACATGTGACTAGACATTTTGGGCCAGTGGTAGACTGCCACATGGCCTCTATTGATTGGTCAAAAAAATTGGATTTTTTATTGGCCAATGGGTTTTCGCCAAGTATCTTGTTCTTATTGGCTCTTAAATGGTGCAATTTTATTCATTGCAAGGTTCATTGACTTGGACAAATGGGGGAGAGCCACTTCGGCCAATTGGACGCTTCCACGTGGCCTATAGGGATTGGCTAAATTTTTTGGTAAGAGAATGGGCCAAGATTCCCACTGAAGTCGAACCCTTGACCCAGTGTAACACCCTCCTCCCACATCTACCCAAGTAACTATGCCAACCAAGTAAACATGTGACAATAGGCTACTATGATTGGATTCAACCTCCTATGTGACCTTAAGGAAGTGGAATCAATGAAACACTTCAACCAACCTATCCAATTTGCAACATAACCCTCAGGAGACATGTCAGCCAGTTAGACATCCTGTCCTTGGGTCCCATTGATGTTCTGGACATCTTAGGCTACAATTGCTCCCATGCTATATGCAAGAGAGCGTCTAGAAACCCAAAGTCGCTTTCACAGGCTTGCTTACTAGCGACCAAAGACTAAATTTTTCAGTGCTATACCAGCGACTCCAAGATTTGAGCCACTTTTTCAGGCCTAGAGCCTAGGTCACTACCTAGAATGGATTGAAAACTCAGGAGCAGTAAAATAACAAGGAAACAATTATGCAAAAGAAATAAGTTGAACAAGACCTTAATCATTGTGGGTGTGGAGTCTGATTATCTTCTTTATTCAAAGGTCTTTGTTTTAGCTAGATGTATACCCCAAGAAGACTGTACACCCCTCTACACTGGGGGGGACTTGTCCCCACCGCGGGGGTTCCGGGGGGGGGAGTTAGTCCCCCCCGGTTGGGGGGTCTGGGAGCCAGCGGTGAAGCTAAAATTAGATGTAAAATTTCCTTGTAAAATATTGTAATTTCATAGTCAATCTGGACCATTCATTAGGCAGATGATCTGACAGTAGAAGTTATGTTTAATTTAGGGTTTTTTTCCCAAGAAGGCAACCCCTCACTATATATGAGGGAATTTTATTGCGACTGTGTATATGTGTATTCTGCGTGAGAAAGAGTGAGGAGATTGTCTAAGAGTGAAGAGGGAATTGTGACAGATCTGCTATAGGTTGTATCTCTTCATTTTTTTCGATAATATAAAAGGAAGGACTGGTTGTTTCTCCATGTACGTAACCCAAATTGGGTGAACCACGTATATATGTGTCTCTCTTGATTTATGCATTTTTTGTGTTTATATTTATGCAATATTTTATGTGTTCCATTGCTCTGTAATATATATTTTTCTAACAAATCAGACCTCTACTAGCCATGCCAAACATTTTGTCAAACATATCATAAACATGTAACATACAAGTGTAAACAACAAAATTAAGTGTAGGGATCTCATACTTATAAGAGAATCGCTATTAGCCATTGTTCCCTCATGTCATTTGCTACATTATTATCTATTATGCCATATATACATTATCCATTCATTCACAAGTAAAAACATGTTGAGAGCCATACATAACTGTTGTCATAAAACATACATATAACCAACATAATAGGGACAAAAATATCATAAGCATATCAGCCATAAAATCCACATATACATCAATACATTTACACATAAAAATCAAGGGAATGAATTTCTCATTAATGAATGGAATAAACCAACCAAAGATGGGACTACGATGTTCCACCCACCCATAGAATGGTTGAGCCAAATATGCCTTCATCCATTCACTCCTGTGCCATATTCCAAGCATGAATATGGGACTCAAACCAAAAGAACCAACCAGGGCATACCAAGGCTAAACCCACTCACCCTTATCAATAGAAACTAGGCTTTAGCGTAATCCATCCTGGATCACTAGGCCAACACTATGAACACATCATAAGAGGCTTTACCATGATCTCCACCTGATCACTAGACCAAATAAGCATGGATGCCACCGTATTTATCCACCTACACCGTGAGGAATTTTCCTGTTTCCTAGTCTTTGAGGCTTTACCATAATCCAAACCTGGATCACTAGGCCCTAAATCAAGACCCACTCTCCAGGCTTTACTGCATATCGTAAACCCAAGATTACGAGGCCCAACAAAGAGAAACCCACCTCTTGGATTTACTGTATATCCTGCCATTCACTGACAAGGATTCTTACGCCCACTGAGGAAACACAATCTTGGCTTTACTACAACCCACAGTCTAGCTCAGGGGTCACTAGGCCAATGGATTTACCATGATCCATAGTATGGTTCAGGGACCACTAGGTCATGTGCTCTATCATTCGGAGATCCACCCCACTTAGCTTTGAATCCATTCTACAATCCAGCTCAACCAAAACATGAGAACCCCATCACACCATGTCTAATCGGAAATGGCAAGGCTAGGCTGACAAACATTGTTACACTTAGCAAAATCCATGCCATAATAGAAAAGAACCACATGCAATACCACGCATGCCAAATCTAGCAAGGAAAATACACAAGCAAATTGATACTTGCAGAGAATCCCACTGTAGCTACGTGATCTTGCCTTTCCCTGCTTGATCTTTGCTTCTTCTTGCCTTCTTTGCCTTTCTTGCTCCAATGCCAAAATTACTCCAAGAATAATCTAAGTTTCCAACAGTGAGAGAGAGAGAGAGAGAGAATAATGAGAGAGCTCCAAAACTAACTTGACAAAATGTTACCAACTGATCCTCAAAAGCCTTTTTATGAATGACGCCTCTATTTTCTTCATTTTCTTTCAATTTCCTCCTCACATGCAACTTGTGAGCCTTCACCTTCATTTTCTCCTAATTTCAATTATTTTCATAAATAAATGTGCCAAAATTTCCAATTTTCCTTTCCAAAACCTTAGCCATTGCATTTTCCAATTTCCTTAGCCATAAACAACCAAATGAACACCCACTAGGATGTCTTGCCCAACATTCCACTTTAAATAAGTGTCCCATCAACCATGGTTATTATTCTTGCCTTTATTAACTTTTATTACATGGAATTTCCTCCAGGGTTGTTACAGAACCCTCCCCCTTGGGGAACATCATCCTCAGTGTCAGAACACACCAAGACCTCAGAAAAACAACTGAAAAGAAAACATACTATCCATGGAGCTTTATACATAGCTCGATGTAGTATTTACAATGATCACCCTATTGAAAGCAAACCATCGTAACAACATAATAACATGACACCCTGTTGTGGCCACCAACAACCCCCCTCTTTGTTTGATATTAGCAATAACACCAAGCAAATAGGGGACCCTTAATAAAAATTCAAACAAACATCTCTAGGAACATTTTTGTTTTTTCCTTAGAATTTTATCACAACAAAGCAATGAAACATTTCTTTTATGAGCATAATAAACTACGAAGGAACGATGCGAAAATCATCGCATCGCATTCACTATAAAACGCTCTTAAAAGAAAAACTTAAGAAATCTCCGACGGTCGATGTGCGACGTCGCATATCGCAACATCGCGTAAAGTAGCACACAATGACTAATTTCTGTGATCTTTGATCTGCGAAACTGTGATGATGCGATACTGCGATGCCACGATACTATAACACAATCTGCGATCTGCGATAAGCGTGAGTTTTCCTCGGCGTAGTATTCAAGGAAAGCTGCCCATTAATCAAAATTAAGTGCATGCCTCAAAAAAGGAAATTAATGATTGTACGAATGGCTGCTTTTGGTTTTCGAACAGTCTGTTCGCTGTGAATGTCATAATTATGCACACATAAGATTTTAAGCTTTCATGTCAATCTTTATTACCATTTCTCTTTCCCTTTGCACAAACTATAAAACAGGAAATAACATGAAGCAATATGTAGGAAACATCTAAGGTAAAAGGGGAAAGCGCCAATGCTCGGAGAACACTGAAGAAATCTCCTCAGAAACGGGTGCCGCATACGATAGAACAACAGATATTGATGCCGATAAGTCATCTAAAGCTCAGAATCAAAGGCGCACAAAAGCATCATGATTACAAAAAGACCTGAAACTTACACACCAGAAAAGCCCGGCATGAAGAACGGAGACAGTTTTCAATCCAGATAATTGCTCAGAAAGTAAAGTCTTTTGACTCATCAAGACATTCGCAAAGACAGAAACCGACATAGCAAAAGTAGAACCAGTTTGGGGGAAATTTGAGTTATTATCAAGTATACACCCAGTCAGCGGGAGATTCTCTAAAATATCTTATAGTTTACCAGAAAGTGCCAGCTCTTGTTACTTCTATTTTTATAGCACACACGAAAGGGGAAGGCAACCAGTCAACTCTTCCCAGTCGAATGTTGCATTCTTACAGCACTAAGGAGCAAATACAGAAATAGTTCAGAGTCAGATTTAATTTTTAGAAATAGTTTGCTTTATCAGAAGGACGGTCATTTGAAAACAGGATCCTAAATTTGTGTAATCAAGTTAATTAGCTAGCAGTATTTAAACCCTTCTCAAGCATTTAGAGAAGGGTCCGGAGATTTTTCAAAAAACTCATCCTCAGAACACGCACTTTTGCGCCCTCGGAGGTGGTTTTTGATGAATGGATGGATCAAGGTTTATTAATGTTTGCATTTCATATCTGCTACTGATGTTGCACTTCTGTACTCTTAGTAGATGTTAGAGCAAGGAGAGATAAATCATTGTTGCTTGAAGCTTATGAGTGGAACCAGTCATAAATGGTACTTTTATCTCTTGACTATTTCTGCTTATGTTCTTTAAGTGATTTATAGTTTCAGTTGTGTATATGTTATCGCATGAATGTATGGGTTATCATTTGGCACTTTTGTACGGTGGAGTCATATTGTTTATGTTTGACATATAAATAGCTTATTATGCGATATGTTGTTCACAACTATTTTGCCTAACTTCTTATGCAAAGTGGTTCATCTTTAATAATTTCTATTCTTATATTAGCTGAATGATCTTTATTACCAGTTATTGTTCGAAATCTCTTTAGATCGCATAATAGAAGATATACAATCCTGGGTTAGAATAGATTTGATGTGTTGTTTCTCACTAGATTACAATAGCATAGAGTTAGTTTAAGAATCTGAATTAAATTAGCTTTAAAGTACTCTTAGATCAGCATCATTCAACTCTACACACACACACACACCCTTAGATTGGGAAACTGGTCCCATTATCCCCAGTCGGACCCGCTATACGAAACGGATAAGGCGCTGCCAACCAAGGTCTGGACCAGGTGGGTATCTCCCTTGTTGTCGACCCGATTTTCGGGCCTTCAACATATTTGGCGCTAGAAGGAGGGCCAGAACTATGAATGGCACCTAAATCAAAATCTAAATACCATTCTGAGAGTAAATCACCCTCATCAACTCCCCCGACTTCCTCAGTACATTTAAATTCAGAATCAGAAGTCGGTCGAATATTAACCGCTACTACATACCCTAATATTTCAGACCAATCTACCATTGAACCCTCTGAAGTTCAAACTCTTGTTCACAAACTCCAGGGATTTTCTATTTTTACACTGGGGTCTGATAAATCTCAAAGCAGCGTGACTTCATAGTACAATCCGGCTCATCCCCTGACCAGGTTAAAGAGCGAAAAATTTGACATCCAGCCAACTCAATTCCCTCTTCCCACCAGGAAGAGAGCAAGGAAAACATCACTGTAGTCTGACAGTGAGACTCTTTCATCTACATCATCCATCTCAACCCCCTCACCGCGAAGTCAACCGCCCACATCTCCATTCCAAACCACTCATCCACCTTCCACAACCCCTCTTCTGCAATCGTCCAAGATCATAATATCTTCATCTTCCCATCCTCAACGATCATCCCCTACACTTGCAATTACCAGCAGCTCAAAAATGGCCTAATCTCCATGGAACAACCCTGGAGCGGTTTTAATGCCTCCACCCCTAAGGCAAATACCAGCCCATCCTGAGAAATGGCTACCCAAATTCAACCCAAAAGCAGGCATGCTAGCTGAGGAGCACATTAACAATTTCATGCTCTCTGTCAATCTCAACGGAGTTACCAATGAAGATGTTGTTGTCCGGCTTTTTCCCTATACAATGCAAGGAACAGCCAGGTCATGGTACTTTTCATTACCTTCCGGGTCTATAACAAGTTGGGACATCTTTCAAAATCAATTTCCCACCAAATTTTGTGATGACAGATCAACGACAATTTTAATCAGTGACTTATCCAATCTTAAAGCCGAAGCTAGAGAACCCATCAAAGATTTCAATTTACGATTCAATAAGATCCTCAAAAAAATCCCCGCTGCTTCCCAACCTAGCGAAGAAGTACAATGTGAATGGCATATCACAGCCTTACCATCAAACTTAGCAGTCTTCTTATATAGGGCAAATAAAACAATTTTAGTTGAAAGCCTCATAGAGGCGATAGCAGTAGAGAAACACGTTATAGTCTTGGAGAAGAGATCTGCGATAGAAGAACGTAAATCTAAAAAGATCACCTTCAAGGAAGACCCCAAGAAGAAATAGACGAAATATCCTTTCGATTTAGAAGGGTTGCAGAAGGTATTAAAGACCATGTCCAATGAGATGATTGACATAAAAAAACAAGTGGCAGAAACTTCTTCAAAAAAGCCCTACAGAACTTTTAAAAGAGGCCATTCAATGGATGCGAAACCACCCAACGCTATCTCAAATGTCGAATTCGAAGAAGAGGAAGAAGAAGAAAGAACCACTGAAGGGTAGACCGATGATGAAGAAATTGTGGAACTACGAGGAATGTGGGATTTCATCCTCCCACAAGAAGAAGATCAAGAAGCATTTCCGGTTAGCACATGAAGCAGAAACCAACTTGATCCTCCCCAAACTACCCCTAAGCAGAAGGGCGCGAGCCCTACAGTAAAATAAAAAGTCGCAACAAATAAAACAACCGCTAAGGCGACTCAATCTAGCCCACTCCAACCAGATCAAACACCTCCCTCAAGAACACTAATAGTGTCAGATGAAATGGACTACAATATTATTAATGACATGAAAAAGACTAGGGCTAATATCACTCTTTATGAATTGAGCAAATTGAAACATCAACAGAAGATAATGATGAAATAATTACACGCAGTACCTACTACTTCTTTGCCTACAACTGTAGCTACTCACAACATGGGAAGACCCCCAATCAACATGGCCAATAAGATTGACCAAAATGACATCGCCTTGATTGGAGGAAGATCAAGATCTCACACTCCCCCTTTTCTGCTCACTTATGAAATCTTCAATAAAAACGTGCACAATTGCTTGGTAGATTCTGGAGCTTCAACAAATATTTTACCCAGATCAATATGTGCCAAGTTAAATGTCTAACCCCAAGGTATGTCACATTATTGACATTGTAGTAGCTGATATCCCAGAATTCTACGGCTTAATTCTTAGCAGGGATTGGTCCAAAAAACTCCATGGATACTTTTCAACCGACTGGTCGCACATGTGGTTACCATACAATGGTAAACCAAATCAAATAAAGGTTGAACGAGAGTTACACCAGAAGTACATAGTAACATAATTGGAGGGAGAAAATGAAGAAATAGCATACAACAGTAGCATCATAGGCAATTACTCGGTAGATTCCTTCCTCGGCAATTTCAATGCTCATACATCACCTTATTTAGAAAATTCAGTTTTGTCCCAAGTCGAAAACTTTTCCCAAACTGATAATTCAAAGTGTGTTAATTTTGTAGAAGAACCTATAAATACATCTTTGTTTTGGAAATTATATTTTGATGGCTCTAAATCTAACGAAGGAGTAGGAGCAGGATGCATTCTGATTAGTCCAGAAGGGAACAAGACAATGCTTATGTGCAGACTTGAATTTGGTTGCACAAACAATACAGCAGAATATGAGGCCTTGGTGGAGGGCCTATATAAAGCAATCGGGTTGAACGTCAAGTACCTTCAAGTCTTTGGAGACTCTGAGATTGTGGTCAAATAGGTACGTAACACCATACATTGCCTATCAAGTCATTTGAA
>APFE031066591.1:160890-214156 GCA_000404065.3 Pinus taeda
AAAAGCTAAACAATATCAGCTCATAAATGATGTTCTGTTTAAAAAGAATTATGATTCTGTACTCCTTAGGTGTCTTGAGAAAACTGAAGCCGAAAAGGTTTTGCAGGAACTCCATGATGGGCCCGCAGGCGGGCACTATGTTGGAGATGCTACCACACATAAGATCTTACGTGTGGGGTATTATTGGCCCACACTGTTCAAAGACTCACACAGTTACGTGAGGAAATGCAAAATCTGCCAAACTACTGCAGGGAGACAAAGGAAACCGTCCATGCCACTACAACCTAAACATTGATCAACCATTCAGTCAATGGGGCTTGGACATAATAGGTGAGATCATTCCTCACTCTTCTAAGCAGCATAAGTACATTCTCACGGCAACTGATTATTTTACTAAATGGGTAGAAGCAATACCTCTCAAGACAGCTAATTCTAAAAACATCGTTGAATTCATAGATCAATTTATAATCACTAGGTTTGGATTGCCGACAGCTTTAATATTTGATAATGCTTCATACTTTTCTGGGAATGTGATGACTGAGTTCTCACTTAAAAGAGGGTTCAAACTAAAATATTCGGCCAACTACTATCCGCAAGGAAATGGACTGGCTGAGTCAACAAATAAGAACCTAATCAGGATTATTAAAAGGACAGTTGACCAGAACCAGAAGAACTGGCACAAAAATTTGGTAAATGCTTGATGGGAAGATAGAATAACGAAGAAAGCTTCAATCGGCACTTCTCCCTTTAACTTAGTTTATGGGAAGGAAGTGGTTCTTCCAACACACTTGATGATCCCCTCCTTATCTTTAGTACAACACATCGATGAGGTATCTACCTCCTCCTTATAATTAAGACAAATGGAAATAATTAAATTAGAAGAACAACGAGAACAAGCTAAGAAAACCCATGCTCATCACCAAGCGCTAATAAAATCCTCTTTTGACTCAAGCATAATGACCAGAAAAAAATTTCAGATGGGAGATCTAGTTTTGAAATGGGATAAGGCTCATGAAGAGAAGGGCAAACATACAAAATTCCAGAAAATGTGGCTTGGTACTTTTCAGATTGTAGAGGTCATAGGTCCATCAACATTTCTATTGTAGGATTTAGCAGGTAGAAAGGATTCCTTGCCTGTTAATGGACAAATCCTGAAAATATACTTTCCATAGAAGATTACTCTTCTAATTTTTGTAGGATAGCTTTTTGTTTTTCTTCTTTCTTATAAATAAAACCAGTTGTAGATGGTTACTACAGGAGTTCACTTCAAATGGACACCAAATAATCTGTTTGATTTTGATTTTTCGCTTGTACAAATAGTATAAATTTTCGAAAAATCTGATCTTTATTATTGACAGATAGAGTCCAACTTTAGCCTAGATATGATACTAGTTCCAACTTCAAAAATTTTTATGAAAGCAACCTTTGGCAAAAAACTTGTTTTATATCAGCACAATGAAAGGTATCGATAATAAATGAATATTCTCCATAAAACTGCTATTTTTCAAACTCTATTATTATTGTCCAGAGCTTTCTTAAGGAAAAACAATGGTTTCCTCCCTGCTAAATAAAATCGCAGCATTCAGAGAAATAATCCAAGAAAACACTGTATCTTAAAGAATAAGAGGTCTCATCACGAGCCGACTTATCATGATCACAGATATTATAACTTGCTGACTTTGCCAATACTGACCACCAAAACAGGGCAATGACTTAAGATTGTTGCAATCAAAAGACAAGGGGTCTCATCACGAGCCATCTTGTTCAGCAAAAGTGTAAATCAAGTGAATGACTGTGTCATAATTTGGCCACCAAACCAAGACATTGTTCTTTAGAGAATAAAAAAAGAATAAGTGTCAAAATGGGTTTTTCTATGAAAAAGTTGTAGATAGCCTTAAGCAGGATAAAGGATCATTATTGGGTAACAGGTAACCCTGTCGAGGCTATGGATGCCTGCTGGCAGCAGAGGATCTACCTATGGTAAATGAGCATATTTTAAAGGGCCAACATAGCAGAGATGACCTCATTTTATCTTTAAAAGACCAAGTAATGGCTGGTGTAAATGCAAGGACTAAGCCTCAGGAAACAAACGATTGGAATAGAGAAAGGTTGAAACAAAATATCATTGATAGGATAAGACATAATGTACTCTATCTGTCCATAACAAAGTTTAGACTTATGAAAATCTTTCTATTTCGGAAGTTGAAATTCAATAGAAAATCAGAGATAACTGGTTCTTTCCAGTGAATCGCCATTGTTGTGGCCACCAAAAACCCCCCTCTTTGTTTGATATTAGCAATAATACCAAGCAAATAGGGGACCCTTAATAAAAATTCAAACAAACATCTCTAGGAACATTTTTGTTTTTTCCTTAGAATTTTATTGCAACAAAGCAATGAAACATTTCTTTTATGAGCATAATAAACTACGAAGGAACGATGCGAAAATCATCGCATCGCATTCACTATAAAATGCTCTTAAAAGAAAAACTTAAGAAATCTTCGACGGCTGATGTGCGACGTCGCATATCGCAACATCGCGTAAAGTAGCACACAATGACTAATTTCTGCGATCTGCGATATTGCGATGATGCGATACTATGATGCCACGATACTATAACACAATCTGCGATCTGCGATCTGCAATAAGCATGAGTTTTCCTCGGCGCAGTATTCAAGGAAAGCTGCCCATTAATCAAAATTAAGCGCACGCCTTAAAAAAGGAAATTAATGATTGTACGAATGGCTGCTTTTTGCTTTTCGAAGAGTCAGTTCGCTGTGAATGTCATAATTATGCACACATAAGATTTGAAGCTTTCATGTCAATCTTTATTACCATTTCTCTTTCCCTTTGCACAAACTATAAAACAAGAAATAACATGAAGCAATATGCAGGAAACATTTAAGGAAAAAGGGGAAAGCGCCAATGCTCGGAGAACACCAAAGAAATCTCCTCAGAAACGGGTGCTGCATACGATAGAAAAACAGATACTGATGTTGATAAGTCATCTAAAGCTCAGAATCAAAGGCGCACAAAAGCAGCATGATTACAAAAAGACCTGAAACTTACACACCAGAAAAGCCCGGCATGAAGAACGGAGATAGTTTTCAATCCAAAGAATTGCTCAGAAAGTAAAGTCTTTTGACTCATCAAGATGTTCGCAAAGACAGAAACCGAAATAGCAAAAGCAGAACCAGTTTGAGGGAAATTTGAGTTATTACCAAGTATACACCGAGTCAGCAGGAGATTCTCTAAAATATCTTATAGTTTACTAGAAAGTGGTGCCAGCTCTTGTTACTTCTATTTTTATAGCACACATGAAAGGGGAAGGCAACCAGCCGACTCTTCCCAGTCGAATGTTGCATGCTTACAACACTAAGGAGAAAATATAGAAATAGTTCAGAGTCAGATTTAATTTTTAGAAATAGTTTTCTTTATCAGAAGGACAGTCATTTGAAAATCGGATCCTAAATTTGTGTAATCAAGTTAATTAGCTAGCAGTATTTAAACCCTTCTCAAGCATTTAGAGAAGGGTCTGGAGATTTGTCAAAAAACTCGTCCTCAGAACATGCACTTTTGCACCCTCGGAGGTGGTTTTTGATGAATGGATGGATCAAGGTTTATTAATGTTTGCATTTCATATATGCTACTGATGTTGCACTTTTGTACTCTTAGTAGATGTTAGAGCAAGGAGAGATAAATCATTGTTGCTTGAAGCTTATGAGTGGAACCAGTCATAAATGGTACTTTTATCTCTTGACTATTTCTGCTTATATTCTTTAAGTGATTTATAGTTTAGTTGTTTATATGTTATTGTATGAATGTATGGGTTATCATTTGGCACTTTTGTACGGTGGAGTCATATTGTTTATGTCTGACATATAAATAGCTTATTATGCGATATGCTGTTCACAACTGTTTTGCCTAACTTCTTATGCAAAGTGGTTCATCTTTAATAATTTCTAATCTTATAATAGCTAAATGATCTTTATTACCAGTTATTGTTCGAAATCTCTTTAGATCGCATAATAGAAGATATACAATCCCAAGTTAGAATAGATTTGATGTGTTGTTTCTCACTAGATTACAATAGCATAGAGTAAAGTTAAAGAATCTGAATTAGATTAGCTTAAAATACTCTTAGATCAGCATAGTTCAAACTCTACACACACACACACACCCAAGATCGGGAAACTGGTCCCGTTATCCCCAGTCGGACCCGCTATACCAAACGGATAAGGAGCTGCCAACCAAGGTCCGGACCGGGTGGGTATCCCCCTTGTTGTTGACCCGATTTTCAACACAGTCATACCGCTTATTAGAGCTTTGTAGCTTATCTGATGGAGATATTTACATCCAGATACATATGTACATATAGAAATATCACCAAACATATACCAAAACATATACTAGATATATACATAAAACACCATACCAAAACTCTTTGCCTCAACTGGAAAACAAGGAAGAATACATAGCCCACATCTAATCCACCATCTCCCATGTAGCTTCTTTGCTCCCAAAGTGCTTCCATGCACTTTAACTTGCTCGATTTCTTGGTTTTGGAGCATGATCACCTTTTTATGCAATATACATTGAGGCTCCGGCTAGAATTCTCCATTTGGTTCCACCTGTAATACAGATTAGTGAATCACATGATCAACATCTTTAACATACTTCTTAAGAAATGATACATGTAAAACATCATGGAATTTCATTGTTAGAGGCAATGTAATTGGTTAGGCTATTGGCCTAATCCTCTCAATGATACTGAAGGGTCGACAAAACCGTGATGCCAACTTGGCACATGATCCAATCCATAAGCATCACTTCTTCAGTTTGACAAGTACACCTGTTCCCCAACTTGGAAGTCCTTGAACAACCTGTTCTGATCTGCCAGCTTTTCTGCCTATCATGTGCTACCTTTAGATTTTTCTTTGTAACCTGCATTTGCTATTCCATGTCTTTAACATATCTGGTCCAATCAATACCCTATTAACCTGATCACTCCGACTAATGGGAGTGTTACAACTTCATCCATAAAATTCCTCAAAATGACTCATTCTCAAAGATTCCTGATACCCATTGTTGTATGCGAACTCTACTAATGGAAGGTACTCTTCCCACTTTCACTAATGATGCATCACATACATCCTCAACATGTCCTCCAATATCCTATTGACCCTCTATGTCTGTCCATCTCTCTGCAGACGATAAGCCATACTGAAGATGAATTTTATGCCCAAACATGCAAATAACTCCTTCCAAAACATGGAAGTGAACTTCGCATCCCTTTCTGACACAATATTCTTCAGAAAACTGCGCAATTTGACCACATCTTGAATGAATACCTATGCTACATCACTAGATGAGAATGTAGACTTCACTGGAATGAAATGTGCAACCTTTTTCAACCTATCCATAATAACCATGATGGAATCATGTTGTCTCACTGTCTTCAGCAACTCTGTGATGAAATCCATGGAAATAACCTCCCATTTCCATTCTAGAATCGTGATCAATTGTAGCAGTCCGCCTGGATGTTTACAGTCTGCTTTCACTCGCTAAAATTAAAAGCATCTAGCCACAAACTCTGCTACATCCCTCTTCAGATTCGGGCAATAATAATATCTCTTCATTGTTGTTAGTGTCTTCTAGTAGCCTAGGTGACCTGAATAAGGTTTCGCTTGAAACTCTCTCAAGATCACCTTCTTAAGCTCATTGTTATTCGACACATATATCCTATCTCTTAATCTGACCAATCCATTCGTTTAAGACAATAATCCATAACCTGTGCACTTGCACTTGTACCTATGCTTGTACCTATACTACCACTTGTAACTATACCAGTACCCTGTTGCAACTCGTGCATAATCTCCATATATTTGATATCTCGCTGACCTGCCTGCAAGATCTCATCCTATAGAAATTTCCCATAGGAGTTCATAGTTTCCAAGTTATTTACCTTTACCTACCTGCTAAGAGAATTTTCACCCTATTTTATTTACCTTTGATGTACCTGGTCTCGAAATCAAACTCACTAATCATGGCCAACCATCTAGCTTTCCTATCATTCAAATTCGGATTATTAAACAAATACCTCAACCCAATTTGATCACTCATCAGTACAAACCACCTGCCAAGAATATAGTGCCTCCACATCTTCAATGCATCTATGATCACTCCCAACTCAAGATCATGTGTGGGGAAGTTCTGTTCATGCTCATTCAGTTTCCACGACTCATAGCATACCACCTATCCATCTTGCATAAGGACTCCACCAAGTCCTCTCTTGCAAGCATCTGTGCATACTACAAACTCTTTGTCTGGATCTGCAATCTGTAGCACTAGTGCATGTGTAATCAATCACTTAATTTTCTCAAAGATAGCCTCACACTCCTTTGTCCATTCGAACTTCTGACCTTTCCTTTACAATGATGTGATAGGATAATAAATCTACTAGAAGTTCTTGATGAACCTCTAATCATAGCCTGCCAGACCCATGAAAGATCTCCCCTCATCCACACTCTTAGGATTTACCCATTCCAC
Organism: Pinus taeda; assembly: GCA_000404065.3. NCBI lineage: Eukaryota > Viridiplantae > Streptophyta > Pinopsida > Pinales > Pinaceae > Pinus > Pinus taeda. Next base: position 167,440 of record APFE031066591.1, read on the forward strand.
GATGGCTCTTATCTTCTCTGGATCTAATGCAATGCCCTCCTCAGAGACAACATGTCCCAAGTAATGTACATCACTCTGAAAGAAACTACAGTTGTTGAGCTTAGCATACAACTGATGCTCCCTCAACAACCTCAACACTACCGCTAAATGCTCGGCATGCTCTTCCTCATTTTTAGAATATACCAGTATATCGTCAATGAACACAATAAAAAACTTATCCAAATATGGACACAACACACTATTCATCAAGCACATAAATGTAGCTCGAGCACTAGTTAAGCCAAATGGAACAACAACAAACTCATAATGCCCGTACCTGGTCCGGAAAGTTTCCTTGTAAATTTTGTTCTCTTTGATGCGTACTTGATGGTATCTAAATCTTAGATCAATCTTTGAGAACACTGCTGCTCCCTTCAGTTGATCGAATAAGTTATCAACCCTAGACAAAAAATACATGTTCTTGATGGTTCCTTGTTCAAATGCCTGTAGTCAATGCATAATCTGAGAGTACCATATTTCTTCTTCATGAACAATATAGGTACACCCCAAGGTGATACACTTGGCCTAATGTATCCCTTGTCCAACATTTCCTTCAGTTGGAACTTAACTCAACCAACTCATCTGTGTTCATCCTGTAAGGTGCTTTTGATGCTGGAGCTACACTCGAGACTAACTCAATAGAAAAATCTACTTCCCAGTGAGGTGGCACTTTGTAATATCCTCAAGAAATACATCTTAAAATTGCTGCAAAACTGGTAACTTGCTCAACACATCTGCATCCTCAACCTCCTTTCCCTCATCACTAGAAATGTGCACTGCAAATAAAATACACCCTTTCCTACGGCTACACTTCTCTTGCATAGATGTCACCATCCTAACTGATGTGGCTTTCTTCTTACCCTACAAGACTCTTGGTTCTCCATTGTCATCAATACACTCAATAGCTTTGTTATAATAGGTCTACCTTGTTTCTATGAAGATACAACCAATCCATGCTCAACAACATACTATATGATCCCAATAGTAATACATTCATATGTGTTGTGGTAGGCATACCATTTAAATCAAATGCAAAAGCTCTTACCCAATAATGAACTCGATTCTTCATACCTATAGCCAACTGCACTAACCAAGACTCTACATGCAATTCCTTACTCAAACCACACTTATCCACCAAGTCAACACTAACATATTTATAATTAGATCCAAGGTCAATCAAAATAACTTGATCACAAAGCTTATCGTCCATCTCAATGATAGATGCCTAGTGTTCTGTCTGTTGGTTATCCACTGTTGTGTAGATACGAGGAATGCTTTGCCCAACATCCCCAATAGCTTGTGCCTCTTGTGCACTATATATCTGAGGCCTACCACCCTGATTCTGTGGAGAATCTCTATTAAGGTATTCTTTGCCACATGTCCAACACTCTAACCAGCCAGTACCAACACCTCTATGTTGTCGCTGTGACTCATGTCCCTATCTAGCTACATTAAATCACTTTTGTGGTGCCACATTGTCTTTCTCATCTGCATGTTGAGGCCTTGTCCTCTTAGGTTGCCATTTACCTTTATCTTTGTCTTTTCCCCTCCATCCTTGCTGAGATGCATGCTTACACTTTGATTGTTCATAGTAATGCTTCAATTTCCCAATAACTTCCTCAACTGGATGAGGCTCATTACACTCAATCTGATCTCTAAATGGTAATGGCAAACCACTGACAAATCATTGAACTTTATCCTTTTCATCAATAAGATAATCTACATACCTCAATAGCTATAAAAATTGGTCATGTACTCTTGATGGTCATTGATCCGATCTTTAGCTCATAGAACTCCTTGGACTTACTATTGCAGTACCTCTCTGAGAAGTACTTCTTCCTAATAAGCCTCTTGAACTCCCACAAACTCAAGTCATCTATCATGATCTCTTTGAACCACTTAACATCTTCCCACCAAATGTCTACTTTACCTTTCAATATGAAGATAGCTACTTTGGCCTTCATGTTATCTGTGTACTCATGCAACTTAAATAATTTGTTTGTCCCAAGTATCCAAGCCTTTGCATCTTCCAACTTCTTCACATCTCCATTAAAAGTAGGTGGTTTTGCTTTCTTAAATTCATCTGGTAAGTATCCACTATCATTCCTCCTATAAGGATGATGGTTATGATGATCATGATGTGTGTCTTAATCAGAACTAGAATAGAACTTGTACTCATCACCCCTTCTATTCGAAGTGTCAAACAACCTGCCATCTCTCACTGTATCAGATCTATTTGACATGTGTCTACCAGAAGACCTACTGCCATATACCCCATTATTTCTATCCTCATGTCCATGGTTGATCTGAAGTGACCCTTGTCATTGCAATTCTGATAAACTTTGAAGGAGTATTTCATTAACCTCTTCTTGTTTCTTTGTGCCTGTGTGATCTGTTCAATATTTGCCTTACAACTCCTTATCTCTTCTTTCAAGCTTCTTAATGTATCTGCCAAATCAAAAGAGTGCCCCACATCATGTTGCTCATCTAATGCATAGGGAGATTCTATGTAGTCTACCACCTTGCTAGCCATTTGATCTCTTTCCTGCAATGCATAATATGTAAAATAAACCAAAACATAATAAATTTACATATCTTAGCATAGCTCAGGGAGGATAGGTTTTTTGAAAAATCATCAAATTAGTGTGATACATTTATAACATAATGATAACAACATATAGACATATAACAAGTAAGTGCATCAACACATAAACATCATTCTAGCTAGGGTCCACTCATCAATTCAAGGCCATATCAACAATGCATGCTATGACCTCATGCATGACAGCAACCATTACTCCATTGTAAACATTGCCACATGCAACCATCAACATGCATAAGAAATTTCAAATCAACTACACATATGCATAAATGCATGTATTCGGGCATAATCGATCAATTCTTGTAATCAACTTACAAGACTGATACATGTAATCAAACCTACAAGAATGTAGCCTAACATACAAGGATGTAAGTATGTGACATACAATCAACATGTAAGCAACATGAAACAATATGTTACCAGTCATATGCTCATGTAGATGCATTCCACAAAATCAATCATCAAATTTTCCATGACAACCTTACTTCAACCATAATCAATCATCAAGCAAATGTAACAAGCACATGGAATGCAAGTGTAAGAGACACACATGCAATTGACATGCATGCATGGCCAATGCACACCACCCATCCAATTTGAGGGGTGAACCATCTTTTGGTACCACTCTGTAACACCCTCCTCCCACATCTACCCAAGTAACCATGCCAACCGAGTAAATATGTGAGGAGTGGCTATTATGATTGGATTCAACCTCCTGTGTGACCTTAAGGAAGTGGAATCGACTAAACACATCAGTAACAAAACCCTCAGGAGACATGTTAGCCACTCAGACATCCTATCCCTGGGTCCCACTGATGTTCTGGACATCTTAGGCCTCAGTCACTCCCATGCTATAGGCAAGAAAGCGTCTAGAAACTCTAAGTCTTTATCATAGGCTTGCCTGACAGTGACCAGAGACTAAATTTGTCAATGCTATGCCAGCGCCTCTAGGATTTGAGCCACTTTTTCAGGCTGAGAGCCCAGGTCACTACCTAAAATGGAATTATAATGCAAGAGCAGTAAAAGAATAGGGGAATAATGATGCAAAAGAAATAAGTTGAACATGACCTTAATCAAACCCCTACTAACCATGCTAGGCATTTTTTCAAACATATCATCAACATGTAACATACATGTGTAAACAACATATTAAGTGTAGGGATCTCATACTTATCTGAGAATTATGAACCAATGTTCCCTCATGTCATTTGCTACATTATCATCTATTAGGCCATAGATACATTATCCATTCATTCACAAGTAAAAACATGTTGAGATCCATACATAGTTGCTATCATAAAACATACATATAACCAACATAACAGGGACAAAAATATCATAAGCATATCAACCATAAAATTCACATATACATTAGTGAATTTACACATGAAAATTAAGGGAATGAATTTCTTGTTAATGAATGCAATAAACCAACTGGAGATGGGACTACCACATTCCACCTGACCGTAGAATGACTAAGCCAAAGATCTCTTCATCCATTCACCCCGTGCCATATTCCAAGCATGCATGTGGGACTCAAACCAAAAGAAGCAACCAAGGAATACCGAGTTTAAACTACCTCACCATCATCAATAAAAATCGGGCTTTACCTAATCCATCCTGAATCAATAGGCCAACACAATGAACACATCATAACATGATTTATCATGATCTCCACCTGATCACTAGGTCAAACAAGCATGGATTCCACCGGATTATCCACCTATATGGTTACGAATTTTCCTGTCTCCTAGTCTCTCAAGCTTTACCGCAATCAAAACCTAGATTGCTAGGCCCTAAAAGAAGGCCCACTCTCTGGGCTTTACTGCATATCCCAAACCTGAGATTACTAAGCCCAATAGAGAGCAAAGCAAGCTTTACGTATATCCTACCATTCACTAACAAGGATTCCTAGGCCCATCGAGGCAACACAATCCTGGCTTTACCACAGCCCATAGTCTGGCTCAGGGGTCATTAGGCTAGTGGCCATTAAGGGGATTTTGAGGTCTAAAATGGGCCTCCTAAGGAAATTATAAAATAATAATGGAAATAATAAAATAAGATAATATTACATCATCAAATTTTAGAAGGAAAAAATAAAAAAACTATTTTTTCAACTCGTATTTTCAACTTATCTCCCAATGGGTTTACTCAAATTTCTATCATAAACACTCATTAGATGTATAATTTTATTCCTCAGCTAAGGAGTACCCATGTTGCATACTTTTAATGGACCCCACTGCACGAAAAATGACAAATACATGAAAAACGTGATTGCGATCACATTTTTTCATGTATTTCTCATTTTTCAGGTAGCAGGGTCCATCGAAAGTATGCAACATGGGACTCCTTGGATGAGGAATTAAATTTTGCATCTAACGAGTACTTCCGCTCAAAATTTGAGTAAAACTTTAAGGAGATAGGTTGAAAATATGAGTTGAAAAAGTAGTTTTATTATTTAATTATTTAATGATTATTTTTTACGTTTTTACTCCAAAAATGGTGAATCATCGTCCATGGTTGACATCATCATCTTGAATCCTATTTGTTCCTATAAATTTTATTTTGGTTGTACATTTCTCTTAGGATACCCATTTTAGACTCGAAAAATCCCATAATGTTTATTGTGATCCATAGTCCGATCCAAGGACCACTAGGCCATGTGCTCTATCATTCGGAGATCCACCCCACTGAGCTCTGAATCCATCCAGCAATCTAGATCAACCAAAAATTTAGAACCCCATTACACCATGGCTATCCGGAAATGGCAAGGCTAGGTTAAAAAACACTATTACACTTGGAAAAACCCATGCCATGATAGAAAAGAACCACATGCAATACCATGCATGCCAAATCTAGCAAGGAAAATACACATGCAAATCGATACCTACAAAGAATCTCATTATAGCTGCTTGATCCTGCCTTTCCCTACTTGATCTTTGCTTCCTCTTGCCTTCTTTGCCTTTCTTGTTCCAATGCCAAAATTGCTCCAAGAAAAATCTAAGTGTCCAAGAGTGAGAGAGAGAGAGAAAATAATGAGAGAGCTCTGAAACTCAACTGACAAAAGGTTACCAACTGATCCTTAGAAGCCTTTTTATGAATGAGGCCTCTATTTCCTTCATTTTCCATTATTTTCCTTCAATTTCCTCCTTACATGCAACCTGTGACTTTTCACCTTCATTTTCTCCTAATTTCCATTATTTTCATAAATAAACGTGCCAAAAATGCCATTTTACCTTTCCAAAGCCTTAGTTGTTGTCTTTGCCAATTTCCTTAGCCATAAACAACCAAATGAACACCCACTAGGATGTCTTTCCCAACAGTCAGCTTGGAATAAGTGTCCCATCAATTGTGATTATTATTTTTTCCCTTATTAACTTTTATTACATGGAATTTCAACCAGGGTTGTTACACCTATCATCAAGAAACCAAAAGCCATACCATTGCGCCACCACCATGCCACTTAACAAGTTATGCCTGCGACTTTTACTTAAAGATCAACAATGGCGCATTTGGAGGTCAAGTCGAGGCTAAGCCCCAACCCTGGTCATCATGCCCACGAGGATCCAGGGGTGGGACCATGGGCCGAGGCTTAGCCCCAGCCCCGTGGTCACCGCCCATGAAAACATGCATCGAGAGACTATATACAGAACTGTGGGCGGAGAGGTAAAGGGGTTAGGCCCGAGGTCACATGGCATAGTATACGACTAGCTGCGTGAAGAGCATAGGGGGGTGAGCCCCTAGGCGACCATCCATAGACCATGTGTGGCCCATGTCACCACAGGTGAAAGCTTCGGGGCACTCGATGAAAGGTGCTAGTGGAGGGGGGAAAACCGCAAGTCCTGTGGACTGCATGTGACCCTGTGTGCTAGGAAAAAGTTCTTTGATGGTTAGTCTAGAATTTAAGCACCTAACTCCTGGTTCTATCAGTGCATAACGTGACCAAATGTTTTTTCGTTGGGGACCCGACCGGCGGGGATGGGCGGTTAGCCCTGATTCCTAGGCATGTGGGCCCCATGTGACCCTATTTTTTCTGAACTGGGTGTCAAAGGACATATTAACTATCTGAAAAATTTTCCCATCGAGTGGATTGTAGGCCATGTTTTCACTCTGGTTCCATATTTGCAGTGCTCAAGCTAGGTTTAGGTCAAATTGTAGGATCTTTAACATAGAAATTCATGAGAGAGCCTAGAAGCTCATATCTTTTGGAGTGTTTATCCAAATTGAGCTCAGAAAGAAACTACTAGGGGTTTTTGGATGTTCTAAATCCATTGGTAACCTCCATTTTTTTATTTGAGCATATCTATAGGGTCTTTCTACAGGTTTGAGACTAAAGGTGTATGGATCAGTCAGGGATTGGAAGCAGTTCTGGAAACTTTTTGGGCATGGAGAAGACCTTGTAGGGGTATTCGGCTACTACAATAGTTGTAACCAGCAGGGTTCAACTCAGGTTCAACTTCTTTTATCATGAAATTTTGATTATATGTTTCAATGTGGAATTGAAGCATGCACATGATATTTTTAACTCATTTTAGTTGAAGTATGTCATCTTTGAAGGAGATGTTTTGAGTTGTTGTTGTTGTGAGAGTTCTTTGTAGGAGAACATTACCTTGTAGGGGTAATAGCCACTTATTTACCTGCAACAATTGTTTATGTACTTCATTGATACTGAATATATGAGTAGTCTAGTCATGTTGGCATGCCCATAGATATAGCCCAGGAGGGGAGAACTTTGTCAACAAACCTTTGTCTTGCTCTTGTTTATGCTTTCACGAATTATGTGTATTGTGTTCACCTACATATGGAGACTAGTTCATGATTTGAAAAGACAATGAATAAATATGTTATTATAAGACCCAATTTTAAACTTGCAAAGCATTGACATATTCCTAATTTTTGTTTACTTGATTTTGGAAAAGAGGAAGAAATTACTTAAATCCAATTTTAGATTAGTTTGGTATCAGAGCTCTAGTTGACCAAGTTACAAGATGGGCAGCAAAAATAATCTCCAAGAGCTGTGACCCGAATTTAAAAAAGAACACAAAAAATTACAGATATAACCATAAATATAGAGATGTAGTAGAAATAACATTTACTTTAATTAATATAAAATAATGAAATATGCTTACAAACAAAATGGAAATGAGACTAGATCGAGAGATGGTAGCTTATCTCTGAGAAGAGATGTGGTTGCTACATGCCTCTGAACTGAGTTACAATGAGGCTCAAGGGCCTTTTTATTATTGAACAATACAAGAAAACCATAAACAACCAAAACCATAACCCGAGGAGATGTAACACCAAGAGTTTATGGGTCTCGTTGGGGTTAATTGGGTAGCCAACTTCCTGGGGTCGTAACGTGGTCATATTATCTCTATTTGATGTGCATGATACCTCATTGAAAAGATCTCTCTGAGGACTACGACTGAGAATGTGATTTAAATGAAATCACCTAGATGAATATTTCTAAAAAAACGTCGTTTAGGGCCTCAAAACAACTCTGAAAGTTCAAGACCCAAAAAACTGCCAAAAATAGTAAATTGTGCTACAATTAAGGAAAAAAAAAATTCTTCAGATGGAGAACATAGAATTGAGAAGGATGTTGGAGATAGTTGAAGAGGGGAAGAGACACATGCATTTTGTTTTGCAACAATTTCTTGATGAGAAAGTTGCAAAAATATCTATTGTTGCACCAGCAAGGGAAACCCACAAGATGAGGCCAATGTATGGTCATGGTTCAAATAGTGGTTTTGGACCATACGTTGATGATGTTGCAAGTGCTTTTTGCAAACATATTCAAGAATCACAACATAAGCCAGTGGACAAGAGTGGGTGGCTAGAGTCATCTACAAGTTGGCTATCATCATCATCATCAAAAGCTGAAACGATGTATGAAAAGTTTAAAGAGGTAAACAATATCTCAAATTCAACTCCTTCCATTTTCATGCATAAAAACTTTTTCGCAACGTTTGAGCAACATATCAAGGGCATAGGTATGAATTTTCTTTCCAAGATGGGATATGAAGGTGGAGGTCTTGTAAAAATGGTCAAGGTATTACCAATTCGATTATGGTCGGGGAAATACCGAAGTACCAGGGATTGGGATATAGCTTAAAGGAGTTTGGAGAAAGCTCAAAACAACTTAAGGTACATCAAACATCTGAACATGAGATGTCACCACCTTGTGACAATCGTCGAAGCTGCAATTCTAGAGATCATGACCATTGCATGGCTATATGTGAGAAACATATGTTAATGGTTAAATGAATGAGCCAAATTTTGGGTATCAAGCATAATGAATTTCTTTTGCAAGAGAAAAATTCTATATCAACAAACAAGAAGAATTGTTTTTGTGCTCATTGCAAAGTGCATGGGCATGACACTGAACAATGTTGGAAGTTGCACCCGAAACTTCGTTCAAAGAAAGGTAAAGAGATTATGATGCATAATTCAAGGAAAAAAAGGGTGGAAAAGAGGATTCTCCAGAATCCTATGCGGCCTTCAAGACAAGAAGATGCAAAAAGAGAACCCATAAGACTAAGAGAGGCAAAGTTTGGTTACACTTATTGTAAAGTTGTTTTGAATTTGTTTTCTAAATACTTGTTGTCATTACCTGTTTAGGTACTTTTGTAAAGTGAACATTATTGTCACTATGCTCAATAAGTAGATGTTTTTCATTGATTTATGTATTGACTTGTTATAAGTCCACATGTTCACGATTTTTTGTGAATGTACAAGATTTTCATTCACAGTTGTCTACAAAATGTCTTATGTTCACTGATACAAGTATTTGATTTGAAATTTGTGTGAATTAAATCTTTGTTTCTAAGTTTGCAAAATATGACTATGTATTATAGGCAAGATCAATCATATCATGGAAAATTTTGTAGTAGTATACTTTTCATGTATAAAGTTGGCTTGAAGACGTTAAAGCAAATTATTTTGTTTCTAATTTCCAAGAGGAGTCAAGTTTGTATTCAACAGTTTAAAATTCAAGATGAAGTGTTTTTGGAGCCGTGCAAAGATGAGAGTAGAGAGGATTTTCATATTCCACTCATCAGTATTTTTTTCCTGCAACAACGATAATAATGTGGCTCAATTATTAACAAGACAACAAGTCTTCATGAGGATGATAAGTGAAATGCCTTGATTGGGGCTTGAAAGGCACCCATTGAAAATTTTGTAGTTTGGATTAGGTTTTTGGGTGTTTTTGAGTTCCAACCTCTTTATATTGATTAGGGAAGTAAAATTTTAGAGTCCAAATGATCCTAGTGGGGAGGTGTGATCAGGTGATCAAATTTATTCTCAAAATTCAAAGTGTTTAAAAATGCTTGAAACCCGTACCAATGTGTAGATCTTGGCAATCTAAATCCAACACAACCCTTTTCACTCAAAACCAATATCGTATGCTCCTGATATCGCGTTCTAATTGAATTCCCAAATATGTAAAAATTGGAAAAAATTGACAAGTGACTCGACATTTTGGGCCAATGATAGGCTGCCGGAAGGCCTCTACAAACTAGTCCAAAATTTCAGAATATTTATTGGCCAATGGTTTTTCACCAAGTTTCTTGTTTTTATTGGCTCTTAAATGGTACAATTTTATTGGCTGCAAGGTTTATTGAGCCAATTGGAGGCCGCCATGTGGCCTCTAAGGATTGGTTAAATTTTTTGCTAAGAGACTGGTCCAAGATTCCCACTAGAGTCAAACCCGCGACCTAACATCAAGCAACCACAAGCCAAACCACTATGCCACTTAACAATTTATGTCCACATATTTTACTTAAATATCAACAATGGCACATTTGGAGGTAGGGTCGGGGCTAAGCCTCAGCCCTGGTCACAACACCCATGAGGACCCATGGGCTAGGGCTTAGCCCCATCCCTGTGGTCATCGCCCACGAAAACATGCACCAAGAACCTATATACAAAATCGCAGGCAGAGAGGTAAAGGGATCAACTTCCAGATCACATGACTTGGCATATGACTAGGTGGATGGAGAGAAGAGGGGGGCTAGCCCCAGGTCATGTGTGGCCCATGTAACCATAGGTGAAAGCTTCAGGGTGCTCGACGAAAGGCACTAGCGGAGGAGGGCCAACCCCAGGTCCCATGGACCGCATGTGACCCCGCTCGCCAGGAAAATGTGCTCTAACAGTCACCTCAGAATTCAAGTGCCTAACTCCCTGTTATATGACTGCATAATGTGACCACATGTTTTTCTATTGGGGGCCCGATTAACAGGGGCAGGTTGCTAGCCCCAGCCCCTGAGCATGTGGCCTCCATGTGACCCTAATTTTTTGGAACTAGGCCTTAGAGGATAGATTAACTATCTAACAAATTTACCTGTCGGGCAGGATTGTAGGCTCAATTTACACGTTAGTTCCTTATTTGGGGCACACAACCTAGGTTTATGTCGAATTATAGGATGTTTAACATAGAAAATCATGAGAGAACTTGGGAGCTCGTAACTTTTGGATTTTTTATCCAAATTGAGCTAAGAAAGAGGCTGGTTAGGGGTTTTTGGATGTTATGAATCCATTAGAAACCTCTATTTTATTATTTGAGCACATCTACAAGGTCGTTTTTAAAGTTTGATACTAAAGGGGTATGGATTAGTTAGGGATTGGAAGCAGTTATGGTAATTTTTTGGGAATAGAGAAGACCTTGTAGGGGTATTCTTAATTTCAGAAGGCTACTATAATAGTTGTAACTAGTAGGGTTCGACTCAGGTTCAAATTCTCTTAGCATGAAGTTTTCATTATATGTTTCAATGTGGAATTGAAGCTTGCACGTAATTTTTTTAATTCATTTCAGTTGAAGTATTCCATCTTTGAAGGATATGTTTTGAGTTGTTTCTATTGTGAGATTTCTTTGTAGGAGAACATTACCTTGCAGGGGTAATAACCACTTATTTATTTACAAAAATTGTTTATGTACTTCATTGATACTGAATATATGAGTGGTTTAGTCATGTTGACAGGCCCAAAGATGTAGCCCCCTTGGGGAATAGGATAAATAATCCCCTATGTTGTGGGAACAAGTGGATTTCCCCGTTGTGCCATTGCGATGGGAGGATTTCCCCTTATTTCATTGGAATATGAAGAAATGAGAAAAACTTGAGTGGTATGAAGTTCACTCTCTACGGGAAAGGTATGATTGAATGAAGGTGGAATCAAGTCAACCATTTTCTCAACCAATGGTTGATAAGGAATGGAACCATGGGATTCACATTTAGAGAGTTGCGGGATTGATTGGATTCAGATTTTGATCAATCACTTCATCAACTTGTGGAGGATTGGGAGAAATCTTCCAGTAACCAGTTGGAAGTTGTGGCTGATAAGCTGTAAGGTTTTCCAACACTTTTGAGGATTCATACATATAGGGAAAAAGGTAAATATGATGATTCCCTTCATATAACTTACAAGGAAAATTAACTTTAGTTTTTTCCCATGGAACTTACTATCACTAGTTAAGGGCTTATCACCAGCATGATCTCCAGAAGCTAATGACAAAGGTTGATGTGAGCTTGTATACCACACTTATAATATCTTGGGAATACCAAGACAATCTCTAAGAAGGTGGTCACCCATACATAACTTGTAAGGGAATTTAACTTTGTAGGGTTAATTGGAAGGTTTCTCCATACTAGTCGCATTTGTAGCAATGGTTGCTTGGTTTTCCCCTTGTTAACTTTACTTCTTCTTCATACTTTTCTTCTTCTTCTTCTTAGATTCCTGGTTACTAGAATCAATACTTTCACCAAGCGGGGAGGAAGAAAGGGATAAAGAAAAATTAGGTGAAGAAGGCAAAGGGATAAATTTAGGATAAACTTGAGGTTAATATTGTTCAAGTGTTGGAGAACTTGGTTGAGGAGTAGTTTGGAAATTCGGAACCATAGAGGTCAAAAGCAACCAAACTAGAAAAGCAATGGTAAATCTAGGAAGGGACAACATTGCCATATAAGGAGAACCAATATTTCCAAAAGAAGGAAAAGGAACAATATTCTCGTCAGATGGGTCCCCTTGATTGGTAGACTTTGGAATTGTTTCCATTAGTCTCAACCTAAGATCCACTAAGGATTTGTTCCACAGGGAGGATGTTGTTCTGTGGTCAATTAATTTATTCTATAAATTAAATACACAAACAAAACAAAGGGGTAACTAGGCATAAAGGTTTACGAAGCAATCGTGAACTGCAATATACACCTTGGAGAACCAAGGATTTAACGTACATACATGAAATCTCCCTTAATGTTGTGTCCGGTGTATCACGATGTACAAAACGGCCGACTCGGCTACCTATGGTGAGGATAACAACCTATGGTGGACTTCCAAAATATACTCGATGGTACGTGGAAGTGCAGTCCGTAGTAGTGTTGTCTAATGCGTAGCCGTTTGATGAGAGCATTCCCATATACTTATCATGCATGGAGCACCATCCTAAATACCTGACAGTACATGGAGAATGATCCTATACACTTATGTACGTGGAATGAGATATCACCTCTGGATTGTAAAGCTAACAGTAAACAAAAACTCCTATGTTTAAAGACGCTGAAACATGTCTCTATCCTAGACCTCAATGCGTGTCGTTAAGTTTCAAATGGTCCTTAAGTTAATTGAGCGAGTTTTAGAGTTGATCTTGAATTATCTTTCAGTTTCAAGGCTCAAAAATCGATGTCACCTGAACACACCTACAATGCAACTAATATGAAAAAAACAAAACTTTTCATTTTCTTTTTATAATGAAAGGCCTAACTAAGTAGGGGAAGAAGAAATCAATCAATATTTCAACAAACAAGTGATGCAACAATAGATATTTATAACTTCACTTTTCCAATCAAAATCAAAGCCATATATGCAATACATGATGCATAATATTTTCCTTTTGGATTCCACTTAATTTTCATATGAAAACTAAGACATTTTCCTAGTCATTGATAAAATAAATTATTTAGAATGATGATTGAAACACCAATTATTTCAAGCAATCAATGATCAAACAATTTAGTTTACTAATGACCCAATGGCAAGAACAAAGGAAAATCTAAACAAATTCTTATCAATGCACTCAAAAACAAAAGAAAACCAAATGGAGGCTTATGAGAGACCAAGACACGCTCAGGGAAACAAGGAGGACCAACCAGAACAAAGTTGATCAGAGATAAAATCACAAAAAGCTAAATTTTTTGCATCATACCATAATGATAACAGGTGTTGAAAGGACTAGAGTGCACTGCAACACACTGTCTCTAGGCTACAAGGTGCGCTTATCAAGGAAAGCCAAGTTTTGACACAAAAATGCAAGTAAAGCTCAATGAAAGGTCTTCCTAGGTCTATTCAGGACTGAGTGAGATAGTAAAGGTCTGATTAAGAGGTAAGACAAGCACAATGGACAAGGAAATCACCAAGAGAATGAATCATACCCCAACAAAGATGTCAATTGGTTATGCGAGATTTATGACTGTGAACAAAAATATCTCCCCTAGCTTTTGTGGATTGACCTAGAATAATAGAAAGATAACGGACCCAATGTTTTCCTTAAAGTATGTAGAGGAAGGGATGGAACCTACTTGGAATCTATCGTATGTTTCACTCCTTGTTTCACTTGAATGCTCCAATCATAGCTCCAACTGCCAGAATTAGAACTTTTACAACCAGACAACACAAGCCAGGAACCCACGATATCTATGTAGCATCACCTATCTACTTTATTCAACAGATCAACATGGTATTGAAATACATGAATATCGACATCACATATAGGAAAACAAATAACTCTTTGTATTGATATAAATGGAGTGAGTTACAACCATAAATAGGTGTTGATCTTGTAGAAGAGCTCCTCCATGTTCTTTAATTGTCCTTTATTTTTCACAAATTGCACCTCCAATCACCCTAAATGCATGAAAAGATAACTCTCAAAACAACAACATAAGGGTACAATCACTTTCCAAAAGCCAACCCCTTGCATATGGAGGTTTGTAAATATATAGAGCAGTGAGGCAAGTTGGGAGTTCTTATCCTTTTAGCAATCTTGGGATTGAGATCCACTCTTAATGGGAGGATGAGATCTAAGCATAAGGAATGGAAACTCCAAAGTAGGGTGGGATAGGATTCAAAAATTTTATCTGATGTAAATAGTTGCAACAAATTTTGGAAGCTTCTAGAATAGGAGGCTTCCAAAATTTCTCTCTTTTCTCGAATTTATAGAACCAATGCAGGTGCAAAGGGGAAAAACTTGTAGGTGATCAACGTAGGCCACAATGGAGCAACCTGTAGGTGAACGTAGTCTAGCAAGAGGCCAAGGACCGTTGGTCCTAAAACTAGCTCAGATGATGCAGTTTAGAGTAGAAACTCTGGGAATGAGAGAGTCATGAATAAGGCTTTGTGAAATGATGATGTAAGGGGGAATAAGGTGTTGATTGATCCCATTAGGAGGCCTATTGATAAGATATGAAAAATAGGCTATAACAATAGTCATGATCACACCTACACAAAATTAAGGCCTTGTATATAAACACCTACATATATAGGTTTTCTTAGTATAGGCTAGTCATAGGACATGTGTAATTGGAGACTCATTGAACCAGTTAGGATTTCCATTTCAACAAAAAGGAGTCTAATTGGGACTCTAATCAAGAAATTCCTCCCATGTTCAGATAGGGCATTTCCACGCATCAAAATATAGTTATATTGGTTATGTATGGAAATTATAATATTTTGATTTCAATATTTCAATCACATAATTGAGAATTTTTTTATTGATTATGCTGATGGTGCTGGACCCACCAACATGTCAGGGGATCTCCCTGGTAAGAAGTCCCAATTACACCTCAGACCGTTTGGTGTAGGAGTCCCAGCAATGGATCATACAATATCGCCTTGACCATGGTTGTACACAAAGGCAAGTAAGACGTTCTTGTTGGTGGATAGGGTGTAACATGCATAGCAAGCCAAGGAAGGTGCATGAATAGCTCTAACACATGAAAAGTGAGGTGAGTGTGCCCCTTGGAGCCCTATGAAAGCATGCAACTAAGAAGGGAACACACGAGCACAGATGCACCACAAACTAGAAAGCAAGTAAGCTAACAGTCCAAAGTGATGGTTAAACCAACCACACATCTTAGTGAGATTCATACATACTTATACAGAAAGAGTGCATACATGCATGCGTAAGCAAACATATACGTATATCATTAGAGTAAACAAGATAGCTGAAATAAAATAATCAAATTTGCATGAAACCGGCTAGCTCTATTATATTAAGAAGTGAAAGTTCCAATTATACAATACAACTATTTCCAACCACTAGTCCCAATAGTAGAACGTTACAGTCACTACCACCTGCTCCTCCAAAGAGATATACTAGCTCTGCACTATGGAGAAGCCAAGGCTCGTTACAATATTCTCCAAGCTTTCTCTAAGCTACTCCTATTGGAAGCTTGGTTGACCAAAGGCCTCTACAATGATTTATGAGGTACTATATATAGCAAAGAGTGGGGTGAACCTTGAAATTCCCCTTTGTGACTCTTCACATACCCTCATGACTCTTCACCTACTACATGACTGTTACATTCAACTATCGACACTTGGACTTCCACTTTACAAGTTGTGACATACAATATGCACATGTACCCATGTGAGACAAAATAGGCTTGAGCAAGCTATGCAAGCTATCACTAACACTTGGATAGTTGTGGTAAGACCAACTCTTCGACATACTTGCGATGATCGACATTGGTGAACTGATGCCAAGCTTAGTCATCTATGACGGTGTCTGTGCGCTCAATGGTGACATCTTACTGAAAGTGAACTCTTGCCTCTGTTGCATCTGGGTACACTAATATGGCTCCTCTATCCAATTCGTTTGATAATGTGCGCGTCACCATCTTGAGTGTAGTTGGACTAGCAACACAATGATGCATAGTGTTTGTACTGATCTCTAAGTATGTTTTGATGACCATGTGCATCAACTTGTCGAAATACATGTTTAGCTTCAGTCAGACTTGCTTCTTGTCTTCCCCTCAATGAGTGTACCGAATAGGTGGGGTCACATGTTTGCGCACATCAACATCCATTCTCCTGAATACCCTTGCATGCAATTGACAACACTGCTCACCCTGTCTGCTGCATGCCAGCTGCTGGATGGGTCCATAACTTGCATGGGTGCAGTTTCATTAGTCTGTGCATGTTGCGGCTCTTGTTGTGCCTGTTCCCGCTGCAACTCCTCTTTTTGGTGCAGCTCCTATTCTTCTTTGAGTTTTTGCTTCAGTACCTACAACTTCTTCTCTATTTCTCTCTCTTCCTTCACACGATCCTCTTGTTGCACTATCACCTCATAGCCTCAGTCTCCAAAGTTTCTTTCATCACAAGTGGATTTACTTGAGCTTGCAACTTTGTTCCACCTCTACACTGTCAACAACATTCCTCTTACATTTGTCGCATGCAAGTGTGCTACCTTTTGTTGATGCTAATGGTGCTGCTCGCTATGATGCCACTGCCATTTCTTCTTAATATCCTTGTCCATTAACAACTTGATGTCTTCATAGATAGGCAAGTTCATAGACACTTGATCGACTGCATCCCCAGTTGTGTTTTGAACGGTGTCATCAACTCTTCTCTCCTGGAAGCCATCGTACCTGTGCTGCTGAGAGGCAAACAAACACTTGTGATACATGGAGACATAGAAACACTCATGAAAAGAAATCTATCAGTCGAAAACCAAAACAAACTAGAGGACTGACATGTAACATGCCTGTGTGACTGTCTGTGAAGATTGCACAATTTTCACCAGGAGGCTGGGAGACTGACTGCCAAAACTGCATAAGCAATAGTCTAGGCTGGCGGGAGTCTGACTGACTATTGAAACTACACAATGGACAATCCATCCTGGCCTACTAAGGAATGAAACTGCACAATGCACAATTTCAGTCAACAGTGACATGCAAACCAGCAAACGACATTGCGTAGTTTCTGGGGCCAGCAAGGCACTAAATCCCTGTTGATGCCCCGAAAATCGTTACATCGACATCGGGGGATAACCACCCGGTCTAAACCTTAATACAACTCCTTTTCCGTTTGGGATGGTGGCTCCGACTGGATATAATGGGACCAGTTTCGCAATAGTAAATAAAAGGGGGTGAATGAATGATTGGTTTTCAAATAAGTGATAATAAACGGAGGACTTATTCTATGAACAAAAACGTAAATGACTATTTTATCCCGGGGAGCTTCTATTCTTTAAGTGTAACATTTAATGATCTATGTTTGTTGATAGGCATATAGATGACACTAAGCAATAAACAAAGACATTCATTTAAATGATAATTACTTCGTTCAAATAGTTGAACGAAGTAATTGATAAAACAATATTACACTTCTCTCTTATATTACTGATACATGCATGATTGAAAGAATAGCAAACTGTAAACATCCAATAGTGGAAAGCATAAAGTTTACTGTTAAAATTATATTCACATATTTAATAATAGCATAAATGACCAAACAACAATTCACATAAAAGGAATAAATTCAGACATAGATAACAATACCATATGAGCTGCGAATTATTCCCTACGCCAATCACAATTTTAATTCCTTCTTCCGATTCAGAAATACTTTAAAATAAAGGCAATAGTGCATATTCATATCATAGCTTCATTGTCAAAATTTGGAAATATTGGTTCAGTCTTCATAAAAGAATATGCTTGAAGTACAATAGTGCAACTTCAAGCTTAAGTCATATACAAAAACTTACCACCATTTCTAAATGCATGAAAGTGTCTTTAAATACTAAACTAAGCTAACAAACTACAAAATTAAAATGCTACTAAATTGGTATAATCTGATCTTAAAATATCCCTCCCACAGTGATCTGGAAATCGACAGCAATGATTCATTCTTTTGGCTGTTTTCCCTTTGTCTTGAGTTGGCATATTGCCAGCATTGGCTCCACTTCTTGAGGGCAGCTGAGTTGAGAATTGATTTGAGTAGCATAGGTGGCATCATATATATCGGGGATGATACACCCGATCGCATCCGTCAAGCATTTGAGGGCGGCTCTCTGACTGTATGGTTTAACTAGGAACAACCAATAGGTGTCCCAAGTTAAAATTTTAATCCCTGAGATTAATTTCCCATTCTTTTCAAGCACTTGGTTACATGACTGCTCCAATGTCTTGGCTGATAATAGTTTACCTAGTGTACATTGAGAAATCATGTTAGATAAATAGAGAGTGTTATTGATCAAGTCAATTAAATTGCTGGTAGATAATTTGCATTGGGAGACAGCTCTCTCTACTTTCATTAATTGGGACTGCCATTCTGTGAATAGGATTTCCTTATGGGATTCTAAGATTTTGGGAAAGTTTGTTGCCTTTCCCTCATTAGATTCCTGCCATGTAAGAAAATCTGTCAAAGTGTCTTCGGCGTGCTCCAAATCCTGCCTGGAATCCACTGACTTATCTATTATATATGATGTTATGTTGCATAAAGGTTCAACTTGGGCGATTTCATGACATAACAATCTTATTTACGTTATTAATGCCTTGTTGATTTGCATTGCCTCTGCTCTGAACTCGGCCGGCTGGGGAAGACTCTTGAACCTTTCTACCTGAGCTGATAATTGAGAAATTTGCTCATCTTTTGTCTTTGCCATCTGTTCATTCATCGCCTTCAATTTTGATAATGCCTCAGATAGTTCTTTTTGTCTCTGAATTTCTCCTGAATCGATCCTCTGCTTCTCTTCATGCAACTGTCTATTTAGCTGGTTGTTTAATTGTTGTTGTGTGCACAATTGCTGTTGTAGCGGTTCTAACTTCTACTACTCTGCTGATAGCTGTGCTTGTAATGAAGCGATTGCTTGATCCTTTTCCTTCAATAAATTTCTTACCTTCGATGCCTTATCCATGGTGGCTGCCGAATAGGCACCGGCATACTGAGATAACTTGGTTAGGTCATCGGAGGGGTCAAATTCGTCTCTCCATACCACATTGCTATTATTGTTTGTTCAGGGAATAGAGAAGGTTGATCAATCCTTCTTCTCTTCCTTTGTCGTTTTATCACAGCCCTGCATTCCGGACTATAGAAAACATCTAGTGGAGGAATCTCCTCTACCTGCAAAACAATTTGATTGGAGGGGTTTTTTAGAATTATTTCTACTACTGTACTTGAGGGTGGACCACTGGTTCCTTTGTTTGGAACCTCCTGTGATGCTGTATCTTGTATATCGGCAGCTTTGGACGTTTCGGCCTTCGTTGAAGTTTCAAGATTTCCTATAATGGTATTGAATTGTTGCCATTCTTCAAGCAATTTTGGATCCACTTGAGTATCCACATTTATTTCCTTGCTGCTCTGCTCCTCGTGCCTTTTCTGTTCTTCTTCCCTTATTCTCTCCTGTTGCTTCTTTTATGTGCCTCTTCCTGTTCTTTTTTCTGTGCCTCTTCCTGTTCTCTTTTCTGTGCCGCTTCCTGTTCTATTCGTCGCAGTTCCTCCTGCTCTCTTCTCTGGACTTCTTCATAGATTGCGGACATAGCAGGAGGTTCATTAGTAAGCTGCTGCTCAAGCTCGCTTGACTGAACCGTCGGGGTAGTAGCTAACAAATCTAGAGGCAGAGTTTGCAACCTATGTTCTCTAAGTTTGTTAAATTCTACCAACCCATCGTCGCGATATCTCATCCTGGCTAGCTGTTGTACCTGGAAGATTGATTCACCGGAGGAGAACAGGTCATCAAACTCATCTTCCTTGTGCTCGACTTTGGTAAGCTTGGCTTGATCTAGGGCGTTATAGATGATTTTCTTCGGGTCAAAGCGTCTATTGGGCAGAGTGGCAAGACTTAAGACGTTAATTTTTTCTGTCTCTTTCTCTGCATGTTTATAATCATGCAGAGTATAGACACCACACCTAAGAGGAAAAGGAGGCCAAACTTGCTTCTTTGAATTTCTGAGAGTTTTCGTGGCTGAAGCAGTTGTAAGCTGATATGCTATTTCACGAGCTAATAGCTTGTCTGGTATGTATAATGGGAGGACATAAGGTCTGGCCTCACTACCGAAAACTCTGACATAGGTGAATTTTTCTTCTCCAAACCAGGTTCCTAGGGCTGTTAAGTCAATTTCAGCCCGAGAGGAGATCTTAGGGGCAGGTTTATCAAAAATTGCATAGTAAAGAGGTAGCATAAATCCATTGCAGACTTGGTATAAATGGTGCTTATAATTAGTTTTCCATAGCTTGTGGTGGTAAATAGGAATAGGCATAGGGTCCTGTGGAGTCCATCTCCACCCTAAAACAGGAAACTCGGAATTGAAACAGAGGGTATCCAAATGTAGGCACTAAAATAGAACTAAGGGATGAACCTATCGGTAACACGGGATTTGTTTCTGAATTCAATAATAGCCGTGGCCAACTTATCCAATAATATATTCCCCAATCCATAATTTCACTATTACATGCTGCTTCTATCAAAGGAACCATTTCTATAGAAAACTTGGAAGAATCATGCAATCCCCATAGTCGACCCATCATGGCTCCATCATAACAATAAGGAGAACATAAGGAGTCGACGGAGTACTTACTCAAAGACTCATGTTTGTGTTTCGATGGGTTCTGTCTCCATTCTCTTATAGGTGCTGACTCGGTCTCATTCTCATCTCGAAACTTCTGAAGAAATGCTTTATTATATTTCTTCTCTGGCTCGGGCAAGTGGTACATTTGTCTAAAATCGTTGGGCTGAAATGAACCAAATATTCTTCCATCGACAGTGCAGAATTTTCTGTCCGTAATTGGAATTGCTTCGATTTCCCATCTCACCACATCCGTATATGGAAAAATTTGTTCTCTAGCTGCTATCCTATGAAGGTAGGAATCTGCCAAATCCTTCAAAGTAGCATCGGATTTCCGGCTTGAACCTGCTGAGGCTTGTACCGATGTTTGCTTAGGTTCCTCAGCTTCAACCAGGTTGTAAATATTTTGCCAAGTAGTGTTGCCAAGGCTGAGACATGTGGTATTTGAGATTAATCCCTTCTTGCTTGGTCCCGGATCGGTGGCATGCTGTCCTATTATCATAGGAGTCGAAGGCATTCCATACTTTTTAGATTTCTTTCCCATCATTGCTGCAGAAAAACTCTGCGCAAGAGAAAGATAGAAGTAATGCAGAGAATAGATAGCTAAAACCAAATATGAGGAGATTGTGTCAATCAATGGGAAATGGATGATTTATCATAAGGTTCCCGCGGATGCAATCTCTGAAAGGATTTAGGCATGACTGCGTATTAATTGGCTGTTAAAACCTGTCAATCACTTAATTGCTTGTTATATCCTTTATTTGCTGAATAATGGTTTTAAGCGTGGATTTGATTTTTTTGGCGGTTGGATACGAGAGAATCTCTATCAGGAAGAGAAAATGCTTTCAATGATATTTAATATATAAGATAGTGAAATCATATTGATCCTTTTCGAAAATCGTGCTTTGGGTTCATTGCAATCGGCAATCGGAGGACATCTTGGGTAATTTCCTTTGAGTCTTATGGAATCCCCGATCGCCGATAGCAATATCGCTCGACTCGCATCGAGAGTTTGAATGAGTAGATTTTATTATGTTCGCGTTACATTCCCCGATCGCCGATTGCGATATCGCATCGGGGCAAAGGGGAGGAGCCTCTTATTATTTGTTTTCCCGATATCTATCGGCTATCTTGCTTTTATCGCATCGGGGAAAATCAATGGGTCATGGTTTATGCATCCTTTGTTATTGCGATATGCGATCGCTTTATCGCAATAATAGAGGATTATTCGTTTTATTTTAAATACTGATTATTTCAAAAGGTTTTTTTTTTAAATGTTTTGACTATTTCCGAATCTTTTAGAAGAATGATGGATTAATACCAATTTAATCTAAAGGAACCCATTTCAAATTATAATTTTCTAAAGTAAGATTTTTTGAAATGGGGGGTTGTTGTATAGCACAACACCGCCCCAATTTTGAGAGGTCCAAATTGGGTCCTACCTTTCCACATTCACACAAATGCCTTGAACAAAGCAATAGGGGCAGCCTTAGGGAAAATTGATGAAAAGTTACCATATGCCATATACTTTATAATTAAGAATTTTTCAAAGGCAGAATTAAACTACATGGTGACCAAGAAAGAACTCCTAGTTTTTGTCCATTCCTTAAATAAATTCAGACATTACATTACAGGCTATCAGACCTTTGTACACACTAATCATGTTGCAATTAGGTATGTTATGAATAAACCAGATGTGAATGCTAGTATCATTAGATGGTTGCTCTTATTACAACAGTTTGATTTAACCATTATTGATAAACCTAGTAAGGAAAATGTTGTTGCTGACTTTTTGTCTAGACTAAATCTACCTGTAGGTGAAGAAGGAATGGTGGAAGATCAAATGTCATATGAAAACCTATTTTCTATCTCAGTACTCTCCCCATGGTTTGTTGATATAGCAAATTACTTGGTTTCAACACAATTCCCACCACACCTGTCCTCCAAAGAGAAGAGCAAGATTGCGAGGAAAAGTGCCTCTTTCACTTAGATTGGGGGAAATCTATTCAAACTTAGCCTAGATCAGATTCTGAGAAGATGTGTCAGGGAGGAGGAAGTCTTTGACATCCTCCTGACCTATCATGATGGGCCTTGTGGAGAACATTTTGTAGCAAAGAGGATTGCCTTCAAAATTCTGCAAGCAAGTTACTATTGGCCCACTCTTCATCAAGATGTGAGGAGGTATATCAGCCAATGTGATCGGTGTCAACAGATGGGACCTACTCCAAATAATGAGATGCCCTTGCAGCCTCAAGTTACTCTCAAGCCATTTGAGAAGTGGGGCATGGACTTTGTGGTTCCTATCAACTCTCCTTGAAACCAGAAACAATTCATCATTCTGTGCACCGATTATCTGACAAAATGGGGAGACAAGGGAAATTAAGGTATCAACCGAAGAGAAAGTAGCTAAGTTTATGAGGGAGAACATCTTCTATAAGTTCGGATATCTAAGAGAATTAATCACAGATCAAGGAGGTCAGTTCACCTCCAATCTGATTGAAGACCTACTCACACATCACAGAATCAAGCACAGGACTTCCACCCCCTACCATCCACAAGCCAATGGACAGGTGGAAGTCACCAACAGAGGCCTAGAAGGAATTTTGATCAAAGTAGTGAGAAGCAGCAAAAAAGATTGGGAAGATCCACTGGTTTAGGTCACCTGGTCCTACAACACCACATGGAAGACCACCATTGGATTCACACCCTTTGAATTGGTATATGGGAAGAATGCTTTGCTGTCAATAGAATTGGAATACAATACACTAAGGATGGTAGCTCAGCTGGACCTAGATCTCAGGCATGCACAAAAGGAAAGGTTACTCCAGCTTAATGGATTGGATGAACAAAGATTGTAGGCCCTTCTCCAGACAGACGTAGTCCAACTTCAAAGGAAAATATGGCATGACAAACACCTCAAAGAGAAGAAATTCCAAGAAAGAGATTGGGCGCTGATGTTTGACTCAAGGTATAAAGATTTCAAGGGTAAATTCAGGACAAGATGGTTGGGACCGTACACAGTAGAAAAGTGAAATGACAATGTTTCGGTTCTGATTAGGACCATTGATGAAGAAGCCATCCCCATGCTTGTCAATGGGCATAGGTTGAAAATCTACAAGAAACCCCTCTCTAAGCAAGAATTCATTGAAAATCTGAGTAAAACAGTGTTGGTAGTGGAGCAATTCTCTACCTCCACTCCATCCACTCCCTAAAAAAAAAAACAAAAAATGAGGAGAATAAAGATCCATAGGTGAAAACCTCCCCTTGGAGGCACCAAGGGCCGGCAAGTAGGGTGAAAACCTCTTGGAGGCACCCTAATTGTCTCTTAAAAAAAAAGAACAGAAAAGGAAAAATTAACTTCTTCTTGAGTGCATTGCATGTTGCAGGAGTACCAAAGAAGGAAAGGGGGACATCACTCAAGCCGATTATATATCTTCTAGACCCTCTTCCATCATTTTTGTCTTCTTCCATCCCCTGGTATTGCTTTTTCTGAAATCTATGCATCATATAGGAAGCACTGTGTGCTCTACAGGAAGGTCCTGTAGAAATCACAGAAAGCTTGAAGTCAAGTCAAAGAAGTGATTGAAAAGCTAGAAAACTTCATAGAAGTCTTATGGGACATCCTACCACCATTCATTTTCATAACCCTCCATTCCATACCCGCACCACTACATTTCTACTTGCTTCTTTCTTCCCTGCACATAAAACACAGAAATCTTGTTTCTTTTGGTTTTTAAAAATAAAAAATAAACAAGAAGCATCCCTAACTCTTACCTATTGCATAGCAACTTCTTTCCCATGACTCTCAAAATCTTCCTCAGATTCCTCTCAAGTCGTTTCTCAAGACTTAGACAAAATTTTTAGAGGGAGAAGCAGTTGCAAGAATTCCTGTAGGATTCGTGTAGCAGCTAATCCCCTTAAAAATCGAGCTCTAGAGGCAGGGTTAGTGCAGCCACAGATGTGTAGAATGTGCAAGGAGCTAGATCCTGATTGAAGATCACCTGTAAAAGGTAGCTGAGCCACCAATCCAAAAGCCATGAGCACTAGAAATAAAAATCCATGGATAGAATGCCAAAGTCTAAGCATGCAACAGAACGGTAGCATGCAATTCTCGACTAACAGGTAAGTGACTAAACCTATTCCTCTGTTGCATGGGTATAGTTTAAAAACTGCATGGACAAATGAGATGGTCGAGAATGAACTAGATCAGTGGCCAGCTAACTGGCCACCCTTGTCCAAATCAAATAGAGCTCCATAGGTACACTGAGCAAGTGTGTTCAGTCAACTCAAAAAAATCTTAGAACAGGTAGTGGCAGAATCCAACGGGAATGATGGAAATTATTGCGGCAGGTGGCATAAACGTTCCATGATGACACTGCAGTGGGGTCAAACGGTCCGACTGAGGGTAACATACCCTTCCTACCACCTCACCTCATCACCCAAGAACTCTCTTGTATGCTTAAGTATGCTACAGTCGACCACCTTCATCAACTTTGTTCTCATTTGTATTGACATGCTCTTGACTGTAGCAACCTACCTACCACCTCCAGAGCCTCGAAACAGTCAAATTCTGTCATTTTCAAGACCTACCCACTTATCGGGCTCTATAGGAGCAGAAACACAGTGCTACAAGAGCCTTTCTACAAGAGGGCCAGTGAGTATCATCACAGAGGAAATTCAAGATTTTATGGCAAATTCGAGCTCGAAGAAGTAGGCTTTGTGTAGACCCTCTCTTAATTTCTATCTCTATAAAGGGCGGTGTGATTCCAAGCGAGGTATTGAGTTGAAAAAGGAAGCAAAGTGAGAATAGAGTATGCATGTGTTTTTAAGAAATTATATATACAGTTTCTCCATTTTCTCTTTGCCCGAAATACTGTCTCTTTCTCCTTCATGGTATTCTCCAATGAAAAAAGATGATGTAACTTTAGAAAAGTAAGCCTCAAAAGAGTGAAGTTACACTGGGTAGTCTGCATATTTTGTAATAAGAAAGACAAAATCCTGTATGTTCTCTGTTATTTTAAGGTATTGTTTCCCTCAAATAGACAAAGAAGTAATGTAAGTCTAGAGAACCGAGTTTGGAAGGAAGGAAAGTTGCAATTAGTTTTTGTTTAAAAGAATGAACATGAAAACTCTCTCTATGTTTCCTGAAACAAAACCTCAGTTGTTCCTTTGTTTTCGGGATTGAAACTTGTTGCCTCCCTCTTCAACCAAAATATTCCAACGGAATATGAAACATCATGACAGGGAGTTTTATGAGGAAGGAGCCTCTGAATTCAACTAAGCTGCATGAACATCCAGAAGTGGTAGCGCTATTTACTAAAGCAAATTGGACTCCTTTCTTTGAAAAGTTTCATGGGTATGATGATGAATTCACATAGGAATTTGCATTATCTTTAAAACCTCACTCTAAAACCAATGCCACTGTCAATTTCAGGGGTCTAACCATAGAACTCACACCAGAATTCATCAGTAGGGTCACTGGTCTCCCACTTGGACTACCCTGGAGCAAGGAAGAAAAACCACTGGGTCAGGTTGCCAAGAAAACCTTTTTCCAGCCTAATGACCACCTTGTGGAAGACAAGAATGGCATCAAGAGAACCAGCATACCTTACCCATGGGATGAGGTAAGCTATTAGATTATCAAATACTTCTCTTGTGAAGGAAGATACAACATAGTTTATGGGTATCATTTCAAGCTTTTGCATGAATTAAGGTATGGCATGGATCTCCCTGCACCTCAAAAATTCAGTGTTCCCTATTTTCTCCTCCAATCTTTAATAGAATCTAGCATCAAATTGAAGGTAGGAGTTCTAGACCAATTGGCTCATCGTGGGCTAATTAAATTACTAGTGGAAGATGCCCTCCACACTTTCACAATTCCCATAGCTTGGGAGATTTTCAGAAACATGACTAAAGAGGATGATATAAAAGCTCTCACCTGTGACCTTAGTCCACCTGAAAGTGAGGAAGAAGAACAAAGAGGAGAAACTGGGAAGGAAATCCACGAAGAAGAGAAGAACACTCAAATGGAAGAAGAGGAAACCCAAGAAGAGATAGAAGAAAACCAGACAGAAAAGGAGAAATGTGACACCACCAGAGATGAGCCTAAAGTATAAAAGAGGAAAGAATCAAAAGTAGAAAAGGGTAAAACCACAGTAGATAAAAAGAAGAGGCCTAGAACCGAAAAGAAGAAGCCTAGGACAGTTCAAAAAAATCAGAAGCTAGGAAAGAAGAGGAGAAAACCAAATCAGAGACAAAAGAAGCAAAACCAGTAGGAAGAGAAAAGGAAACAAATGAAGGAAAAGAACCACAACAGGAAGAAGTGTCTCCTAAGACACTAGCAAGGGAGATAGCAACTGTTCTGGCTGCACTTGGTACTCCAGCCAAGCCAAAAGGAAAAATGAAAAGACAACCATCTATGTACTTCAAGGCTCAAAAAAGCACCAGAATAAAGATGGGGAAGCCTCAACCATCTTCAAATGAGCCCATCATTATTGAAGATTCCTCTATTGGCAAAAACGAGGAATCTCCATCCAAAACCCCCATCGCCTATGAGAGAGGAAGTCCTAAGACCTCCACTTGGAACTAATGGATAAAACTACAGGACTCTAAAACTGTCCTACAGGAGGCACAAACGAGCGTACAGGAGACCTGGACAAAGCTATGGGAAACTGGGAAACTTGAGAAAGAGGCAAAAGAGCAGTCCGAGGAGAAAGATAAGGCAAAAGAGATACTAGGACCTAACCCACAACCTAATTTGGGCTCTTACTACAACCTTCTTGAAGGAGGCAAAATTATCCCTCAAAAATTTGCAGTCTCGCTCTTCTTTGAGCTAGAAAACGAAAGGGTCAGAAGGCATAGGTGGATGCAGGTCACAAAATCAAAAGGGGTGGAAGACATTGGGCACATGGAAGACAAGTTGAGAGAGATGGGCAAACAATTTAGCACTGTAAGGCATATAGAAGGTATTAGGAGATCACAATTGGAAGAAGAAAATTAAAGGTTAAAGAAACAACTGCAAGAGAGGGAACCCCATGCAGAAAATGAGTCATTAATCTTAAGATGGCAGCAGCAAGAAAAGGAACCCCAAGCAAAAAGTGAGATATTAATAAGACAAGAACAGGAAAGGGAACTCCAGGCATAAAATGAGGTATTGATCTTAAGAAGGCAGCTACAGGAAAGGGAAGCCAAACTAGCCTGCATGTCTAGCTGGGCTATGGAGGCACTGTAGTGCACGTAGCCAACCAAATCATATACAATATACCTCAAAGATTAGTGGCTCCAGTTCCAAATCAAGACTCTGGCCCAGAGAGGCACCATACCTTTTCAAGATTATGGCCAATTCATGGATCTATGTGACCACAGTTCAGCTGAGGACAAAGCAAAGCTAGTAAAATTTTATTTACACAACATGGCCCTTACTAATATGAACCTATGGGACCCCAATTTTGTGTTAGGAGACTTGCAACTGATGGCCATGGCATCTTGGATGAGCCATGAAGAGAAAAGGGCAGCATAAATCCAGAAAATGATGGCAAAAGAGCATAATGAACCTCAGATGATTAGAGAAAAACCATAAGACCCTATGGCTCTCATTTATGCACACCAGCAACTTGCAGCTAATCCTCAAACTGCACCTAAGTACATCAATGAGCAAGCTCAGGCTATTGTGCATTTTGAAGACATGGAAAGGTTGTTTGGAGAAGATTGCTTCCATGCCTGCATGAGAAGGTGGAACACACACCCCCACAGTCTACAGATTAGGGAGTACCAATCCCCAAACAGAATTAGAGAAGCACTAAGAAGATTGCCCCTATATAAGAACTCTATGAAAAGTCTAAAGGCCCATTGGATTGGTCTGAAGCGGAGTCCTCCACTACTGCTAGGACTACTAGAAGGCACAAAGGAATAAGAGGAAAAACATCAGTGGGAAAAGTTGGATGCCAAGGATGGATTCCATCATAGGGAAGAGGATCTCATATCTTAATCATGGAATGTTAGGGAGGCCATCAAGGCCATCAAGGATGAGGAGATAGATTAGCTACTTAGAGGATGAGCAACACTTTCAGCAGGGGGTGATGATGACCCCCATAAACAGGCAATTATATGGGCTCATTCTTCCTCTTAATTCGCCTTAATCTACCATTCTCATTAGTTTATTGCATGTTTCTGATTATATTTATGCTAATGGAGTGAATTGGGTTAGTCATTATGCCATGAAGTCTAATGTGTGCTTTATGTAGAGTTTTGGTCAACTTTGGACAAAGTCAAAGGATTAATGAGCATTTGGCAGCAAATATTCGAGGAAAACAAGGGAGAGGATTTGTAGGAGGGTGTCCTCCTCATTTATGACTCCTCACCTCGAATCCTCCATTGGAAACTTGTAGCACAAAGAGTCACATTGAAGCACCCAAGGGGCAGCCGAGCAAGTCAAGAACTATTGTCTCTCTCTAGCTCTAGGAAACTAAGCCCTTGATTTTAGGAGAGTTGTTGGAGGCTCGAGTTGAATAAATAGAAGGGCTTAGGTGTTCAGTTTTTTTACTTGGATTTTAGCCATTCATTAGTAGAATTCTCACACTTTTGTGCAGCTCTTGTTCAACCCATTTTCGAGCTTGTTTTTTTGAAACAATTTATATAATGTGACTTTTATTTTGATAATGGAGATGACATATTTTCTGAGCCCGCACTAATTTCTTTTAGAGCCCAACCTAGGCTACCCAACACCTCTTGCTTTGTACTTATATGTTTTTTCTTCAGTTCATGAGTTAATTTTTGTTACATAGATTCATTTTACCTTGTTTCGAATAGGTTTCCTTTGATGGTTTGCATAGTTTCTTTTTGTTTCAGTTGCTGAAGTAGATTAATACAGTGATAGACTAAGACTCAAAAAAGCCAGCAACAAGCCCTGATCTCCTTTCTCCCTTCCTAGGACCATGATTTGAGGTCAAGGCACCATTGATGCCACCAAAAACATAGTTTTTCTTTTTCCATGCAATTTCTAGTGTGATAATTTTATTTGAAAAGTTAAAAGGTTGCTTCAAATTCATTTTGCTAAGATTGTTTCCTATTTTTGTAATAAATATCCTTGCAAGATTTTCTGTTCCTAGGGTATTGTTCAACACTTCATGTTTCTAGGTTAGAAAATAAGTTAACAAGAGATATGGTTATGTTTTCTTGATGTAGCTAGTCCTTTTCTTGCTCAGTTTCGGTAGTTAGATGTATAGATCTCTTTCAACACACCTTAGCTCATAATACATCAATAAAGTAGCCAACATCACCTCATTTCTCACAAGTTTCACGAGTGATTCACAGTCCTTCACGAATCCACCCTAATTTCTGCATTTTCCTCATAAGCTTTCCTCTTGCCTCTGGAACAAATCCAACCATAATCTTCTTTCCTAATCATCCTTGTTAAGCCACAGACACCTCAAAACATCCCTCTAGTCTTCAGCTCCCTTTTCCCACCATTTTTCCACCTTTAAACCCTCTAAAATAACTCTTGGCATCCTCGTGTAGATGCTCCTGTAGATCCCTTGTAGTTTCTTGTAGAATTTCCTGTGAGTGATTTTTCGAAGTCTGATTATAGGGTAAGTCTATAGAGGGTTAGTAGAGGCTCCTTAGGACCCCTCCACACCTTCTTACACCTCTACACAAACCAAATCCACCCTCCATTGCCACCAACCCTCTACCACAGTCATAAAGAGACAAAATCACATGCATAAAAATTTCACATAAAACACATAAAAACGCAAAAAGATGCTCTTTTCTCATTTTGTTCTAGGAATAGCTTGAATAGATGTAATTTACCTTTTCAGTAGTCAATGGCATTCATTTCATCAGTTTTCATCTCTTTTTCTGCAAAAGTAGGATTAGTGGGTAAATTAGGGTTTGCTAGGGTTTGCTTTACACTCGAGTCTTCTTTCTCTTTCTGCAAATAGAATAGTCTTTGTAGAGTTTTCTTTCTTTCATCACAGTTAAAAGCTTCTTCTAGAAACTCATAGAAGTTGGCTTGAGGTCCTAGTGATCTTGCGCCAGCTGGCCAAGTGACAGCGTGCAGTGAGAGCTAGTACTTGTGGACACAACGCTGTCACTTCCAAGTTTGTTATGAACTACCTGGTTGATAAAAGTAAAGTAGGAAGCCCCTAGGAGTTGCAGAATTATTGTTGCAATACTGGTGCTCACCATTATGTAATTTGAAAGGTAAGGCAATTAGATGAGAATATTCACAAGGGTCCATTTAAAAACGTGAAAACCTAGTAACAAATTTTTTTAGTTATACTCAATTCCTAGGTTGGGGACAAATAAAGTCTTTGATATGTCACCTATAAGTAGTTAATATGAATAAAGTGTTGAGTTTCAATAAATGTAGTAAAACAGATAAGTTTCTGCATCTAATGAGTCCATAGGTGATAACCGAGTCCCAAAAAGAATATCAAATCTAATAATCACTCCATGAAAAATATAGCCCAGGTATAGGAGTCCCTAGATACAAATCCAACCAAGAAGCCAAAAATCAATTTTATGAGGGCTGAAAATGGCACCCAAGACTCCACAAAAGGTGTCCAAGCAAGTAAGAGTCATCTTCAAAATAGTTATTAACCTTTGTCAACCATCTAAAAGTATAATAATGTTGATCTTCGTTACAATGCAAGTTGCCTCCAAAAAGTAACCCAAGGCATCGACAATGCACAAATATAGATAAGGTACCAAAGGATGGCCCTAATAAATCAACTAATGTAACAATATCTGTAGTGACAAGGATTTATGACAAAACAAAGGCCAAGGAATCAGTGAAAATGTCGCTCATTATAGCCACTCACTGTGAATCATAACCTAAGCACATCAATGTATCTTAAAGAAGAAAGAACAACCAACTCGATCATAGGATTTTCAAAATCAATCTTCAACTTAAGGCATTGTTTCCCTATCTCTCTGGCCCACTCCATTTCCTCCTAGGCTGACCAGTCCCCTAGACAAACCTAGTCCACTTCGGTCGCAATACATACTTGGAAACTCACCAGATCCTCAAAGAAAAAACCTTTGCCACAAATTTGTAAGCATTGGTAAGAAAAGTAATAATATACCAACCACCTATAGAGTCTCTTATTTCATTCTTAGGAATAGGCTTCATCAAGACATAATTGAGATTTGAGGGACTCAAAGAGGAACCTAGAAAAAAAAAAAAAAAAATTCTAAAAATAAACAACAAATATGATCCCCAATAAAGTCCCAGGTGAACTTAGAGACTTGATAAGGAAAATCATCCAATCTTTAGGACTTTCCATTTTGCATAGAATTAAAGGAAGCACATAAATACTATCTCATAATAACCTGAACCAACATATCATTGTCCTCAATAGTGACCTTGCAAAGGATTATCATGCAATAAGCATCTTGGGCAACACCCACACTATTTGTCAAAACAAAAAGATAAAATATAGAGAAAGGGATACCATTGCTACATATGTACAATATAAAAAGTCCATATATAAAATCCCACATCCACACATGTCTCCTTTAGACTCAAACATGGACACGTCCCCCCCAAAGATGCATTAAGTTGTCAACAAAGAAGAGGCCATCTAGTTCCACAACTATTCTTGCTCAAAGCTAAGGATAGGGGAATTTAAAACAAAAAATTGTATCATGTGGTCCTAAATCAAGAGCATGACCCAAACACAGATGCCTACTGAATCCATGCCACAACTCAATCACATGATTCTACAAAGACAAAGAGAAAGCACTATGCCTCCACTCCCTTGAAAATGCTCAAAATTCCCAGAATGGGCCATTCCAACAGTTGCTCCTTTGCTTTTGAAGCTCCAAACCAAATCCCCCTAGGTTAAAAAAACAAGTATGTTTCAACAAGTTTACAAGGGATATCATCCACAAATGTGGGGAAACATCCCTTGGATTTCCCATGAGATTTTCCTTCAAAAAAATAGTAATAATGACTATATATATGGGGTTTTTAATAGTTTCAAGTCTCATTACCAAAGTGGCATATTCCCACGTTGGGATTCCATTCCTTTGGAGTGCAGGTCCCCAATGTTATAGCACCCTCCTTCACTCTACCATTAAAATCACTAAGTGGTTTTGGTGTCATGGCTTGTGGTTCCTCTTCGGTTTGTGGTTATTATCTATGTGATGCTCATAATAATTGCAGGTCTTACTACTACAATGCAGTATCCCTATGTTGGGAGTCCATTCCACATTAATAACCTTCTCTTTCCTCCTATGATTACTTTCGACTACTACATATGTACAATATATGAAGCCACAATGTAGGTCTCAATGAAGTTGGGATATGAAGTCACAACACAAGCCTCGAAGGAAGCAAGGATGGATAGCTAATTTTATTGCAAACTATAGTGTAAAATAGAATGGAAAGAACATGTTTTGGAAAGTGGATACAAGAGGGTAAAGTATCATCCCTAGATCTATGAAACAAAATCCCAAAAAGAATGAAATATATCATGGAAAAATATAGACAATAAATAATAGCAGTAATGAAAGAAAAATGCATGACTACCAACCTATGCTTTCACGAACATATAAGTTTGGTCGAATAATATATTTAGTTTTAACAAGGAAAATGTCACCAATATATAAATGATTCATGGGAACATAGATACCGTAGAGTTATTCATCTCCACTCTCAGACTTCATATGACAATGGGAAATAAACATATGATGACATTTATTTATGACTACATCAGAATGTGTTGGGATTATTGATGCTTATTCCTATCTCTTGTATTGGTTAGGTGCCCTCATAGTCTACAAAGACTAAATCCTAGTTTGGAAAACTTGGTTGATTGATTCCCTAGTTTGAGACCTCATCCTTATAAAATCCTAATCTATGTTAACCATTTTTATTGTTTTTGGATTTGTGCTTGCTAGACTTAACTTTCCTTTCTTGAGTAATCTCAAGTCCTAGCCCTAGGGTTGCTTTCACTCCATTTTCCCTAACCTTAGATTAGAGAAAGGCACTAGTCTTAACATAATTTTTATCATTTTCGCAAAACCGAAAGTCTCATCCTAGGTAATAGTCTATCTAGGGTTTGATCCTAAGCCATAGAAAAACCCTTAACAACTATCAAACCGTAAGATACTCAAATCTAGCTCTACTTGACCTAGTTGCCTTACCTCCTTGCTTTTCCCTAGCTAGTAGGATAAAGACATTTATTGTTGTTACAGGGTTGTATCAGCCTTACTATCAAGGTTTGAATGAGTTTGATAATTTGTTATTATTCTATTTCTTTTTTTGTAATTTTTTCTCACTTTAGATGGCAATATTACATAAATTTATGACGAACTAGGTGCATATTAACTTTCCCTAGCAATTGATCTCCTATTTTTAAATTGAAGTGGACAAAAATACATTCAAGTTACATAATTTCTATGCAGTGTCAATTATGGGGGCTTAAAATGGTCAAACCTCTTAGTGAGGGCCCAAGAGTTTTACTAGCAACACGAAGCCTGTTAGAAAATTATATATTACAGAGCACGAGAACACATAAAATATATAGCAAAATACAAACACAAAAAACACATAAAATAAGAAAGACAAAGATATACATGGTTCACCCAATTTGGGCTAAGTCCACAAAGAAACAACCAGTGTTTCTTTTTATATTATCCAGCAAATTGAAGAGATACAACCTACAACAGTTCCATTGTAATTCCCTCTAAGCTCTCACACAATCTCCTCTCTTTTTCTCACTGAGAATATAGATCTACATAGACGCAATACAATTCCCTTCTAGGGAAAAAAACTCTAAATTAAACATAACATTTACCATGAGATCTGGGTCTAATGGACTAGATCGACTACAAAATTACAACATTTTACAAGGCAATTTTACATCTATTTTTAGCTTGGGGGCGTTGCCAACAATCCCCCCACTAGGGGGGCTCCCAAAAGTCACAATTGTCCCCCTGGACTGCAATGTATATTTTACAGGTGGCATTGTCGCCCTATTACGAAATGGCGACAATACCTTTCAATACAGAAGATAATTAGGCTAGAGACCCAATAAAGCCAAATCTAACAAGCAGTGAGAGTACAAGCAAGATACAAAATAAGGCTTAATGCAAAGGAGTGTATTTACTATATACATATCATCAAACATTTGTCATCCCACTTAGGATTCCTTACGTAATGCCTGGTTAGTAGTAAGATCAAGTTGGTCACAACCTTTAATGTTCTAATGTTTCTTGTTATTTGTTGTGTTGCATTTATCACAAGAGTTAGAAAATCGACATATGTACACTTTAGATCACATGTCAAACTAGGGTTTGGAATAGAAATGGTCATCTTATCCCGACCCGTCAAAAGCAAGCCGAGATGAAGCCATTCTTGAAAACAAATATACATCCTGCGAAGAAGTTGGACTCAGTTGGACTCCTCACTTAGGGCAACCACGACTCCCCGCCTCATTATAATAACACTAAATTTGACGGGTTCTTTAGTCAAATTATTATTATTACTTTATAATTTAATATTTTTTACACTTTTATAAGTATTCATTGAAAAAAACCTTAAAATATTAAACTGATTTTGACTAATAACTAAAATTATGTATATACTCAAATCAAAACCCACTCTCAACAGCGAGACCATAAACTGCTTTCGATACTGAGAGACACAAATCATAAACCGCTTTCGATAATGAGATACTCAAATCGTAAACCACTTTCAGTAAAGAGAATGGAACGAGTAATCGATAAATGGGCTTTCCATTTAATGTTCTAATGTTTCACAAGAGTTAGAAAATCGACGTATGTACACTAGATCACATGTCAAACTAGGGACAGAAGCTCATTTTGTCGTCAAACTTTAATAATTATCTGTTGTCCGAAAAGTTATTGCTTTGAAAATACGTCAGAAGATTTTCCAATGTTTATATTCAGAGTCTTGTAAAGCAAAAATCATCAAATGAAACAATGTTATAAATTGCCACTGTGAATTATCTCATCCCGGATGCTACCTATGAATTTTCCCCACTCCAATGCTATTTATTTGAATCGAAACAACCACCACCATTTTGGAGCTGGGTTTAGCTTTGGCTTTGGTTGTAACTGGGTTCTCTCTGTGTTTGCTACTGTGCTGTTTTGACTGTAAATTGTATGGGAGCCATCACTTATGTTTTGTAGACTTATCCTCCGTATCCTCCGTGCATTCTCAGCCTCATCCTCGGCATCCTGATTATATGAGATATGATGAATTTCGAATATGAGATCGACCTTTCTATAGCAAGAAAGCACCATGAGAATTTGTATGAAATGAATGGCTGGGCAATCTCACCTTGAGTTGATCCCGAATAGTCTCCAGCTTATATTCCTGTAAAATGCTTAGATTTGAGCTTAATAATACTTAGACAACTGAAATTAACCTATGTTGAAATTTTTATTAAATTAAGATAGCACCAGAGCATTACGATCACTGTGAACCGTATTTTATTACCTCTCGTTGGATAGCCTCTCTCAGCTGAGAAAGAACAGCAGCAGTTGCCTTTTCTTTAGAACGCAGCTGGTTGGCGCATTCCCACAGAACTGTTTCTTCGTGAATGAGTTCACCCGATAACTGTATAGACTGTGCAATGTCGAGGTACCCTGTTCATAATTGATCAATGAATATAAATATTAAGGAATATTGCTGAATTTATTTTACAACAAATTGCAACTGAAATCTCATCCAGAGAAATTGCAATAAAATTTATATTTATTTTTAGATTATGGGTTTACCTTATTTACCTGTATATTATTATGAGAGTTTTAAAATCTGTGAAAAATGAGAGTATATCAACTATAGAAACTGTAAATAAAATAAGCCACGAATATAAAATAAAATATTAAAATAACTATACTACATCAAAACATGAAAGGAACATTCGATGAGAGAGAGGGTGTCAAAGGCGAAGTGACATGGTTTTATTTACCTGTATAAGAGTTTTAAAATCCGTGAAAAATTAGAGTATATCAATTATAGAAACTGTAAATAAAATAAGTCATGAAAATAAAATAAAATATTAAAATAACAGTATTACATGAAAACATAAAAGAACATTCTCTCGATTAGGATGAGAGAGGGTGTTAAAGGCGAAGTGACAAGGTTTGTACCCGTCTCTATATGTTCAAGGCAGGGGTGCAGTGTTTTAAGCTATGAATGTAATGTCTGTGAGCTTTCAAGGTAGCAGAGGGAGAAATAAGCAAGGGTAGTTGAGATGGGAATGGAATCAGATTTGCATGGCAGGGGAAATTTGCAGTGGAGAAGGCGTCTCAAAGCCTAAGACAAAAGCTGAGGGCAACAACTCTCTAGTACGTAATTCGGTCTAATTCCTACATCATTTCTATGATCTGGTTGGGTTCCTCCATCAATTACATGTGTTGGTGGGGGTTTCACCGGGAAAGGAGGAGCAAGAGGCTGTGCATATGGGACTTAGCAGTGTCGAGGAGAAACAAGGGGAGGAAAAGGAAAGCCATGGGGTGGCTCTGCATTTTGTTTTTATTGCATTTAAGCTCTGTAGCCGCACTGGTAATGTTGGGTGGAGCAAAGGTAGGAAAGAGTTGCAAGCAGGCTTGGGAGAAGGGTCAGAATATTAGCTATGTCAATAATCAGCTGAGAAAGCCCTCCCATCTGCATACACATGGTAGCAAGGGTGCAACTATGGACCTTGGGCAGTATAAGGGATAGAGGAGCAAGCATAACCATGGGGGGCATGACAGTATGATAGCAATCATAGAGCTAGGCTCCAGACAAGCCTGAAGGCTTGGTTCTAGCTACAATGGGATGACAGGAAATTGCACCATGGCAGGGGAAGGGCACTCTGAGGGGCTTGGGGAACTCTGGTGGAAACATGATTTCCCTTGCCACTTGTGGGCACCGGGATACCTTAACGTGAAGGAGATGACAAAGAGGCATGGTATGAGGAGTTGTGTTGAGATGATGTGAATGGAATGATGGCACTAACTTTGTTTGACTATCGACATGGCATCAAGGAAAAGGGTATGGCTCCACCCGTTCGTGAAACCAAGAGACCAAGCACAAGGTAAGCACCTTAAGCTTACTGAGCACCTCATAGCAGAGGAAGCTGATGAAAGTGATGAAGGAGTTAGTAAGTTGATTGACAACTGGGAGGATGAGATCAAATAGGAAAGGGAACCCAAAGATGAGATAGAAGACTGGAGGACGATGGTCCCTCATCCAAGGAATACACAAGGTAGAATTACACAATTCAAACCTTGATCCAAGGAATACTCAAGGTAGAATTACGCTTGTACTTGTACTTCTTGATGAAAAGTTTGCTCCCCATGGCAGTTACAATGCAGGGCTTTCCCAGTTATAAAAAAGACATGGATAAAATACTATTTCAGTTGCACAAACAAGACATCAACCTTCACATCCCTTGCATCCTGGAGGTGTATGGAATGAGCAGAATGTTCAGAAAGACTAGTTTCATTATGCTTAGTTTTTGTTTATATGGATAGCTTTTAAATTTTCTGTTGCATATCTAACTATAGATATATAGTATTTGGACAGAAGAGTGAGACCCACTTAGCTTTGATAGAAAAACTAAAACAATTTTATTAATAGAAAATATATAAACCTGCCAGACTTCCTCATCTAACTATTAAACTAACATCTTTCTCAAAATTTTAGTTAAACAAAATCAATAAACAATCACAACCATTTAAAACTCAATAAACAAACACAACGATTAAATGTTGTTTGTCTACGTACATCCGTTGCATACATCGTTCTCTATCTCTTTCACTCGTTTCGCCGAAGAGCCGTATGCTTTCAATATTGTATCTTCATCTATATGCTCCTCACCGGCTGCCTTGTATGCTGCTAATATTTTCTTACCACTACCTCCATCTTCGAATCTAACTTCGACTTTCTAAAATGATACCAATTAACAGAAAACATAAGTGGGAAACTGTATTACAATATTGTTGAAAGCAGTGAACAAATGTATTATAAATTGTCTCACCCTTTTTCTAGGGAGCATTGATGTTGGGCTTTCTCCAAGAAAATGTGTTCTCAGGTTGTGATGACCTGATTTAAAAACATTATGATCTTGCCATATGCCAACCTACACATTTATTAAGAAAATCATGAAATGATCATACTACATTCTGACCTAAAAGAAAACGCAAAAGTTCAAAAATCAAGTATTCATCTGGCCTCAGAGAAGGAAGTCTATACCAGGTTGGAGGCAACTTCCATTATATCTTGTCCTCCATTTTGATATATATGTTTAAGATATATTGGTAGAACCCGCCAAAATTCGCTCACAAATGACTCGCAGCCGTTCCTCTCCACGCTGTTCAGTAAGATGTCATTCGCGAGATAAAGCAATGATATTTGGCACGCTGCTCAGTAAGATGTCATTCGCGAGATAAAGCAATGAGATTTGGCTGTTTTCGACGGCCTTCTCAAATTGTCTACACCATGTCTCCACTATCGTCTCTGCTCTAATCCGGTAGAAGATGCACCAACAGGAAGTGACTGATAAAGGCAAACATTATTACGTCAATCTTCCATTCCATAATAATGTTAAAGTTGAGCTTAATGTTAGCGAATCAATTAAATCTACAGTGAAAGTAGAATTATATGAAATTTAGAATTTGTCTGAAAGAAACTTCCCATCCTCAACCTTTGCTATACAATTTAAACCTGATCTACAGTTCACAAATTAACCCTAATCTACCTGCATGGTTTACAAATATATTTCCAATTTCTGAAAAATAACCAGAGCGAATCCCCTGAAAAACAGTTACCTTGGATGCTATCTCTTGTGCTATTCAACTTGGTAAGCTTCTCAACCAAAAGTTGCTTCCAATTGTTGTCCATGGTATTCGCTGCTCACGATGT
This sequence comes from Pinus taeda, assembly GCA_000404065.3. Taxonomy (NCBI): domain Eukaryota; kingdom Viridiplantae; phylum Streptophyta; class Pinopsida; order Pinales; family Pinaceae; genus Pinus; species Pinus taeda. The sequence goes on from APFE031066591.1 coordinate 207,524, forward strand.
GGGTTACCTGAAAACTAAAATAAGGATCTAATGATATTGCTGAGAGTGGGAAAACTTTGCAGTATTTCATAAAATGCATAACTGAGAGGACATTAGAATCACAAAATACATCTGAGAGTGGGAAAACTTTGCAGTATTTCATAAAATACATAACTAAGAGGACATTAGAATCACAAAATACATCATGAAAATTATGAAAATTAGAATAATACAGGGCTGAATATAAAATAGAATTGCGTTAAGATAAAAATACAGTACTATAAAAACAAACCAAAAAAATAGTATAAAATATAATTCCTAATTTGTTTACTCAATATTATGTAAAATTTGGCACCACACAATTATATCATCCATCCATGAATCACTTCAATAAATTACAAGAAATTAGCTTTTATTTGTACAAGAGATTTTAAAAACCTGGCAACTCAATTTAGTAGATCCAGAATAAAGATGGATCTATTCTAGTTTAATTCCTTCATTTAAATAGGATACATTCCAAGTGAATACCATGGGTCAATACCATGTGACATTTTTTAAAATGAATACCTTCATTTAAATAGGATACATTCCAAGTGAATACCATGGGTCAATACCATGTGACATTTTTGAAAATGAATGGCAAGTTGAGCATGACTTGGAGGTTTTAGATTAAAACTTATTTTACGGGTAAAAATGCGAAATACGGCATAAGGGCTTCAAATTTAACCCCATTTCAATATGGAACATTTATTTATCAAGCATAATTATTTTTATTTTTATTTTTTTCTTTATGAAAAATGGATAGTTGTTAAATTGGATTCAATAATTTTAAATTTATTTTTTAATAAGTAAGATGTGTGAAAAAAAACGCATATTATTTATTGTTAAGATTAGTATGGGGTTATTATTATAAATATATGCACATCATGATATATAAAAAATATGTTATTATTTTACATCTATGAGTTCGTATTTTAATATATGGAACATTTAATATTTTGGAGTGGGTATTTATTGTTAAGTATAAGTGACATTTTTTCTTTAAAATGGATAGTTAGAGTTGCTAAATTGGTTTAATTTAAATTTATATTTTTATTCAGTATGATGTGTGGAAAAAGTAGAATAATTTTAAATATATATTTTTTTAAGTATGATGTGTGGAAAAAAGACTTAGATGAAATGAATCTTTTTAAGGCATTTTTTCTATCATATTTTAATTACAATATGACATATTTTTAAAAATATTGATTTAAGATGTTTGATATGTAGGATTCGAATACTCAAATGGATTTTTAGGGCATTGCATCTAATTATGTTTCAAAAATGTATTTTAAACAAAAAAAGAAAGAAAGCACAATCTTGTTTCAAAAGGTCATTTCGTCTATAAGACTATTAAAAAAAAATTAATTTAAGAATATTTTGTAGGAGCTACAACCACCCTCCAAAATTTTGGGTTGGCTTCGTTTTGGAGCCTCCCTCTTCAAAATCATCTCAACTATATTGCACTCATCACGTATTTGTACTTATTTGAGTTCATCTTTGTTTCACACTTTGTGTTCAACTTGTTGTAGCATTTTTTGGTTTTGGTAAGTTAGAATCAATTAGTCAAAAAATGAAAATATATTTCAAAAAAATGTTAAGCTAGGATATGGACAAAAAGAATACTGAATAAAAAGATGTTAGGAAATATTTTGATAAATATGTCCATATCAAATAAAATGTTAGAATAGATGAATGGAGACAAAAATAAAATGTTAGGTTAGAAATAAAAGCAAAAACAATAAACTCTTAAAGTGTTGCAAGTCTAAATGCCGCTACTTTAGTCTAATTTACTTCTGCAAATAAACGTCACGTGCAGTTTGTTTAAAATGCCACACTAATTTATACAATCTAGTTATACAGTTTAATCATGATTGGATATGTATTAAGTTTTTGTTAATAGGTAGAAATAGGTGGCAAATAAAATTGGCTCAACGGTTTAAATTGAGCCAATGGGGGAAATAAGGGATAGGGGTGGATTAGTTATAAAAAGGAAATGTTGAGTTGCTAGCTTAAATGCAATCTAAAAAATAAGTGAAATGTTAGGAGTAAAAGGGGTAGGTAGACATGTGAAATGTAATTGGAGCATCAAATGTTTTTATTCTAAGTTGTAACATTAGAAAACTTACATTAGATGATGGGTTTTAATTAACTTGAAGTTTTAAGGCTGTAATTTTATTTCATAAATATTTCCATCCTTCCATTTATTGCCATAACCCATAGTTGTCACATCCGCCCTCAAAGTTTTGAGCCCACCATCAATTTCGCTTATGTGTTAAATACCCCCCACCTCACCTTTCATCCGACATCCACACCCAAGATCTGATGGCCCACGTCCCTCCTCGACCCTTATTCACTGTCTCAACTTTCTCGGTCGGGGAGGGGGGAGCAGTGCGGGTGGGGCGGTGGGGGATTTGAACAATCTGAAATGGACAATTTCCAATACCAGCAACATAAAAAATATTTTCGGCTTTTTAGTGCTTCGAGACTTCAAATCCCAAAACTACTTACCGCCTCACCTTATCACCGAATGCAGTATATTGAGTGACCGTTTACTACCACTCCACGTCGCACTACACATCACACTCCACCCCATGCCTACCATTCAATCAAATGTTTCCTATCCATTATCCATTCAATGTCGCTCCAACAAATTTATGATTCAGATACCTGTTAATTAATCTCGTTGAGTTATTAATGCAAAATTCAAACGTTCATTGCCACCCCCCTCCAATGTTTCCATTATAAACATTGTTAATTCATGAAAATGGTTACAGAGTCCATTTCTGTAGCCCAAGCTGATCATTGGAGATTTATTCGCCATAGCTCGACCATTGTTTGACATTAAGCAGTTATTTTTCCTGTTCAGAAAAATGACATCCACGTCTGCTTGCTCATTTTACAGTTATACTATTTTGACTATAACCACTATGTTTCAAGCCTATTTCTATCATTTTTAGTTTGAAATTTGTTTAACAAAATGCCTCGTAAGGGAAAAGAACTTGCAGAAGTCCCAAATCCTTTCATTCATCTACACGTCGACTTCCATCATACCCCATTTGTCGACATAGATTGTAAAATCATTGATACTTCTTCTCGATTTGATTTATATGAGGTCTATTGCTCTATAGAAGACTAGTTAATTGACGAGATAGATGAGATAGGGTTCTCGGACTCCCAACTCCCTCACTATACTTTTCCTTAGATACACAGAGCGCCTGAATTTGTGAGGAAATGTCGCGAATCTTATGATCCCAATGAGAGAGCAATTATTTCACCGACAAGAGAAACCCTTTGCTTAATCAATTCTGATTCCATTGAAAAAATGCCGCAGGCCACTGCTACTACACCAACCCATCCTTTTTCCCATGAAAACCTCATAGAATCCTATCAAAAACTAGACTTTATTAAAAGATCCCAAACCCTTCAACTCTTTCTAGCTATTAATAGCCCTCTGCCTAAAAGAAACCCTCCTTATGGTTCATCCATTTTCCTTGATAGAACGAAGCAAATAAAATCTATTTTCTCTTATTTGCTTGGTTACAACTTTGATCAAATGTTAATGAAGCCATCCTTGGTTTCTTATCTATCTTTTCTGCTCATCCTAAACCCATTGTCATTTATGATTTCAGTCAATTCCTCGTCGAAGCAATACATGAGTAATTTGTCAAGTTTAATACTAAATAAGTATTCAAGCATGCTTCAGTACTTGTTTACCTTTTTATATATTTTGAAGGACACAAATTCCCTTTTTCTTTACAAAAGCTAGATGAGGGAGGAAATCAACAATCGGTGATATTCTAGACTTCAATGGGGATGAAGGAGAAAAAAGAATTTACATATAAACAGTTCATAGAACTGTTTATTGATCCAGCTATCAATCTTATGAGCAACACTCTAGTACCAAAGATTAGTGAGGAGATTGTCAAAATATTACAGTTGGTTGATCAAGCTACAACAGGGGTTTGGTATTGCTACCAAAACTATATAGAGATCAGGTTTTATGGTTGTGAGCTTCCACCCTACAAATTGCCCAAGTACCCACCTATTAGAATCTTTGCACTGGAAAATATAAGGCAGAGGTTAAATGCAGATGAAGTGCACTTTGTGGCTGCAAAGAAGAAATCAAAATTCAAGCTAAAAGCCCAAGTTGGTCCATTCATTTGTAACATGAGGGCAGCAGGAGAGGAAGCAGATAAGTTACTAAAGGAGATGAAGTTTAGTCTCAGCTTCACTTGGTCTTATGACCCAATGGGAATAGTTTCCAAGCCCACGGTGGAGAAAAAATTTACAGCATATCATCACACAACCAAGCTTGAGATAGAACAATATAAAAATCAGTTGGAATGGGCAGAGAACACCCTCCAAGAGGGTGAAGAGCAGGTAGTTTCTACATCAATGTGTAAACTCCACTTGCAAAAGAAAAGACAACAAGGAGAGGGAGGGAAGAAAAATCATCCCCTATGACCGAAGCATCAAGCCAGGGTTTTAGGATTATGCATAGAAAGAAGAGACATAAAATCTCTGTGGTTGTAGGTGTAACACACGAGTATTTGAAAACCACATTTGATGGACTTGGAGAGACTATGCTCCATATACAATCGAGTGCAGAGTCTACACAATCCCCAACTCATTCCACTACTTCTAATGAACAATAGGTAACCCAGACCATTGGAAGCACTTAGAAGGATAAGGAGGAAGACATATTTTATGTTTTCAATGAGATCAAAATGAAGACTGAATAGTTGAAGCTGAACACCTACACATAGTTTTGGAAACATTCCTCCCATTCTTAGACCAAACTTCTTTCAGTCTTTGACTCTAAGAAGGGTAAAATGCAGGTGGATTATCTACAGGCTCAAGTTCCATAGCCTAGGACTTCTCCTCAATATCAAAAGCAAACCTCTTTTGAGTTCAATGTGAAGGATATGCATCTAATGTGAAGGATGAGTCACAAATTAAGTTGGAGAAAGTCTCCTCATTAGCAAAGGATACCAAGATACAATCCTTGGAGAATCAAGTGCTAAATATGGGATATGATCCCTCAAACATAAACAATATAGAAGAGCTTATTAAGAAAAATAATGTTGAAGTTGCGGCATTAAAGAAGTAGCTGAAATTTCGAGCTTCTCAGGACCCAATGGCCAAATAATTTGAGGAGACAGAAACTCAGAAGTCTGACATGATGAAGCTCAACATAGAACAAAATCTGCAGATCAAATAAATGGAGGAGCAGATGGAGAAACTGGTCAAGGAAAAAGAGGAAGTTGTTAACAAGGCTCAAACTCCAATTGATATAGTCCCCCTTGCAACAATTCCCACCACTAAAGTTTCCACTTCAACTACAACAATGACTACAGGTGTAGCAGAAGGACCTAAACAACTTGGTGAAGTTGTTCAGAACGTGTTTGTCCAGACAGGAGAAATTAATAAACTGAAGGATGAACTCAAGGAGTTACAACTTTTGAAGTCAGTAGCAGACAGTTCACATGCAACTGAATTGAACAGAGTCAAACGTCAGATTGAAGTACTACAAAGGGAACTCAAGGAATCTTTCATTGGAAACAAATTGGGTTTAGCAAAGGAAACTTTTTGGGAAGAAATTATAGAATCAATCAAGGATATTCGACCCTATATCATGATAGTGTTTCATCAGAAACATCTCTTAGAGAAAGCCCAAGAAGAATTTGAAACCATTACCAAACAGCTTGAGGATGTGCCAGAAATTGCCTCTGATATAATCAAGGTCCTAAATTCTAAAGACAACTATGAGCTTGAGGAATTAGTACTAAGTGATAGAAAAACAACTATATTGGAGGTAAAGAAGATCATCACCAAGAAAAACCTCATCCTTCAACTACACGGAAAGTGCAGCAATGTCAATACCATAATTTAGAGGTGTTTCAGCACGATAGAACCCTTGACCAGCAAGTGTTTACCCTCTATGCTTATGATCAATGAAAAATTGATGCCAATTGAGGATTATGTTCAGAAGCTGACAGAGGTGGGCAAAAATGCAGCTTCAGTTTCAAACATTAGAGGTTCATGAACACTAGCACTTATAGTAAATACACCCAGGGATACTTTCTTTATTTTGAATGAAATCAGACACATATTTTTAGTAAAACCCACTTTTACTAAATATACAGAGATGGATGAAATCTATATAGGAGTAATTAAGATATCTATCCTAGAAATGAAATGTTGGGAAGAGTTGACAGATTTACTTGATTGATGGATGATCTAACAACATTTAGTTTTTGGAGGAACAGTCAGCTAGCTTCAACAGTTTTCATTTTTTCTAGTGATAATCATCAACACCTTAGCACCAAAATAGTGCCCAATCAACTAGCATTTTTTATTTTTTATTTTGTAATAATCTATTTTTGTAAAAACAATTTAGGATATTTTCTCAGTTCCACTGTTGTACAAATAAATCTCTTCATGAGATATCAAGGGTTGCACCCTTGAAGAAGCATTTTGAAGCCTCAAATGTACTTAAATTTTCTAGTTCATTAATATAAAAGCAAAGGATTCTGAACTCTCATTTACACAGTTTTGTGTTTCGTGTAAGTTTTTCCAGTATTATTTATTATGTTTTTATTCATATTCTTA
>APFE031066591.1:261767-276027 GCA_000404065.3 Pinus taeda
CTTTATTGACTCTTGACTATGACGTGATCCCATGACATGAATAAGGGGGTTAGGGTGGGACCCTAACAGAAGACCTGTCACCATATTTACTTTACATAGATTCTGAAGGGAGCAATAGTTTAAGTGACCAAATCACTCATGCCAAAGTTTGCTCACTTCATCATTATGAGCAAAAAATACTTAGGGAGGATTTGATGACCCAAAGTTGTTAAACTTATACAACCTTGTAGAATCATAAACAATTCTAGTAGCTAAAATTTGTCTAGGATCTCTTAGGTCCTTAATAATAAAATCGTGAGATGAAAATTCAACAATTTTACCTTCACCTAAATCAGTTATCGATATACAGATAGAAGGTTGCAAGATAAGGTTGGAACACATAATAAATCATTAAATTGACCATTGTCTATATGAATATTTCCAGTCCCTACAACACTAAGAGCTCTATCATCATGAACATATATCTTTTTGGTGTTATAATCGTTTAAAGAAGAAAACATGGCTTTGTTTTTAGCCATGTGATAAGAAGCTCTAGAATGAATGAGCTACTCATGAGAATGAGAAGAAGAAGATACATTAAGTGTATAACCAGACCGAGATGCTTGAAAACCACATGCATTAAGTGTTATCCCTGGAGATGAAGTTGAAGTTGAAGAATGATCCAAATGGATGTTGAGCTTCTTCATTTCTACCTCTAAGGCTTCCATCTTCTTAAAGCATTTGGATTCTAAGTGGCCATCTCAATTAGAAAAGTGGCAATGTCTATCAATCTTATTCCCTTTGTTTTTATTTGCCTTATCATTTTGTTGAAATGATTTTTCATTTTGAGTCTGAAATTGCTTAGGACCATTGTTTGGTTTAGGACCATTCTTTTTAGGTTACTTCTTCTTAGGATTCTTTGAATTTGGTTGTTGTTGGGTGGGAAAGGCTTTCTTAGAAGAGTTTCCAAGATTAAGAAGACCAAGTTGTAAGGTTTTTTCTTGTTCCCTTTTTAAATAATCACAGAAGGCATCAAAAGAGGGGGACATGTAATCTTTTCCTTGAGAAATAAAGGCTTCTCTAGTAGAATGGAAGGTGGAAACAAACATAGAGTAGGATGGTCCCAATTTAGTAAGAATGGAATAGATAAGGCTACCATATTTTTTCTTAACCTTAGCACCTTCCAAGAGAAGTCTAAGGGTCTTGAATTTGGAATCAAAATTTCAAGGGAAGAAAAATTATGGGGTCCAACGTAAACAACTTATTTTTCAGTTGATGTGTTGTAATTTCATTATTAATCCCAAACAATTTAGTGAGTTGTTTCATTGCTTCATTAGGGGTATCAAGTTCTGTGATATGGAATCTAAGGTATGGAGAAATAGACATCCCTATTAACCCAAGTGCTTGATCTTGCCTATTTTCCCATTTGGCTGCCTTATCTTCATCTTCAGGTTTAGTTTTCTTGGCTTGAGGCTATTCTATAAAAACCTTTTCTTCTAAGTAAATCCATAATGTAAGACCACCATTGGAAGTAGTTGGTGTTGTCAAGAATAACTTGGCATGGACTGTCCATTTTAATAGAAACTGAAGCTATAGATGCTAAAACTAAGTGTTCCAATGGAAAGATATCAAAAAATTAGGCCGATTAAAAAAAAAGTTCTGAAAACAATTTCTGGATGAAGAAGTTATGGACTTTTGAAAAAATGTTGTTGAAGATGCCAACGAAGTGCGTGAATGTGCGGAAGTGAATGATAATGTTATATTTAAAACACACCCGCCCCCCCTCTCCCCCCTTCCAAAGTTAATCTAATTAGCTCACTTTAAAAAAGATTTTATGTGACCCACTTTTATAAATAACTGAAAGTCACTTTTACAATGGTACTTTATGAGCTACTCACTAAATTGTAACTTAAATAAAATATAAAGAGACATTAGAATTGTAAGTGACTCACTTTCTATAATGGGTGAGAATAATTTTACATAAAGTAACTTTAAAGCCTAAGTTACATGTGCTTTTTGAAAAAGTAACTCAACACTCTGATGAATGAGATTCCAAGCATACATTAGATATGTCATTTCTTACATGGTGCATGAAGAAATTGCTCACATTTGAAAGACTTGAACTGAAGGCCTCTATTCTCATAAAGTAACTTTGGACCAAGTGAGATAGTTTAAAATGTTAGTAATTTTTGGAAAGGAGGAAGGGTTTTGTTTTTTTATTTTTTATTTTTTTACCCCACCGAAGCTTTGGGGTGCGTGCTTACTTGAAAAATCTCTTTTTCCTACAAAAGAAAAAACCAAACAACCCAACACAAACATGCAAAAAAAATGAAACCTTATGGCTTGAAGTTAGATTTCGCTGAAAACTAAATATTTTCCTCAATGTTTCTAATTTTCTGAGATCACACTAAGGCACGCAGAAAAGAGCATACACATGAAAAAAATCCTTCATTTATGTTTTTGACTTGCCCAAATCGCATAGAGTCGCGGGGAAAAGAGTATATGCAGAAATGAAAGGTATAGATCTGGTAATAAAAAGAACAAAGAGATAAATAAACTGGAATAAACAAAGAGATGAATAACTCAAACTACAAATAAAGGTTGTATACCTCAATATCTTAAAAATTGCGTAGGTAGGGCTACTGGAAAACTTTTCACGTGAAATGAAAGGGGTTCTTCACTGGAACAGATGCCCCTAACACAATAGAGTAGTTATCTCGGCCCAAAATTAGTCAGAAATAATGGATCTAGGAACTGATAGTCAAATGAAATTGTACTTGAATGTCACACCCTACAGCATGACCCACACAGCTTGTGGAGTCCATTGAATGTATTGCTACAATGCCATATTGTCAAGGCAAGAATGAATTTGAGCACGAAATGACCAATAATATTAATCATCCACAAAACCCACTAACAACCTTGTTTCCATATTGCTAACATACTATATGTTGTAGGTGAATGAAATTTTCCTAATCACCCAAGATATTGATTTGAATTCCCCATTTTACATAATAATTGCAACCTAAATTTCAACCCATTTACAATGAAGTATATATACAAAAATAGATTGAACATAGTCCATCGATACATTGATATAAAATTCCCATTTCACATAATAATTCAAAGTAAGAAAAACATTGGCCCTAAAGTGGAAGAATTGCTAAGGAGACATTGGAAAACCTTCCTAAGTACCCCTAGGGTTCAACGTTGTTATGTAGAATTTTTTCAAATTCTCTACAAATCTCGCTCTAAGACCATATAGAAAATATGACTGTATATTAACCTGATAATGCAATATACCAAAGAAAAATACTATAATCTACATCTACTATCAATTTACCGAAGCTTAAATATTGAGCAAGATCGAGCTGAACACATATAACCAGAAGAAGAAGAATCAATGCACATGAAACAAAAAACATACTGAGGGGAAAGCCTCAACTAAAAATCCCACTATCTCTATTATCGTACAAGGTGGAAATACATAGAGATTATACAAAGCCTTAGCTCTCACAACTATCCATCTCTCACTACAATCCTCCTCGATGCTCATAGGTAAACCTGGCTTCTCACAAGCCTTCTCCTCTGCCCTCCAAACTCCTATATCGTTGTGCAGTTCCTCTAGGATGATCTCCTTCAGCCAGTGGAACACTACTCTCACACACTGCGCTAACACACTGTCAGAACTACAAAATCCTAAAGGAACCTTTCCTTGACTACATGCATGAGTTTCCGATGAGGGAATCTTCAATTATCTGGAGTAAATTGGTTGAGTGCATGCATTCATCGACTAATTGATAACTCAAAATTAGTTCCTCAAATAGTTTGGAACTAATTTAACTGGACTTAACTCAGTAAACTGAGATAACTAATTACAACTCGAACATAACTCTATCTTATCTCCTTAATTAAGGGATAATCTCCTTAATTTAAGGGATGACTATTGCATGACTTCAGAAATAATTCTAACTTGAATTTATCCAACTAATTAATCCATAATGAATTAACTAATTATTTCCAAGCAATTGGTGAGACTAAATTCAATTTAATTCACAATTTTAATTCAAGGACAAATTAAAGTTGGAATTTCTGGATTCTATTTTTATCACTTCTTGTTGTTATTTTCAACATGTTAAAAGGCTATAACATTTGAAGTCTCATCGAAAAGCATATTAATATATACTATTAATTTGAGAACATAAACTGTCATTACAAATTTGCATGAATAAAATTTGTAGCGGAGATCTAACTCAAAGCAACAAAAAGTGGATATCAGCTTGGAATATTAAACCAAAATCTGAAAATCAATGCATCATAAATCAAGAATAGCTCAAGAGAAACAATGCTCCCAAAATAACCCATAAAGTAGTGATATTAGCAAGTGGATCTATAGTCAAAGGATGTATGCATTATCATTTAGTGGCCTTGAAAGGTAACTAGGGCCTCTCAAGCTCACAAAGGGTCATATATATTGCAAAGGAATGAACATTGTCGAAATAAACATGGAATATTAGTGAAACAAACAACAATATGGAAAAATCATCAGCTCTTCTAAAAGGAGTGCCATTTGAGCAATATTACTTCAAAAAACATTGCAAAGTTGGGAACTCCTCAAATTATAATCTCCCACCTCACTAGTTTCTCTCAAGCTTCCAGTATCCAAATTGAAATAAATGTGAGTAGGGAGAAAGCTATTGTTCAAGTCATTTGACACTTGGGAGGCTAATCACATCCTCAAAACGAATGATACATAGAATCAAATGGCCAATCAAGAAATTCAAGCCACCCATTAATTGAACTGTAATTGGATTTGAAATAAAATTAAGAGAAACAAAAGGAAATATTGAATTGGTCCTAACTTCCCGACAAACCACCCAATGATAGTTAGAAAACAACCTAATTCTAGAAATATATAGAGATTATAGAAAGGAGGAACATAGATAAAAGATAATATGGAGTCAAATATAAAGAATGGGTAGAGAATGAAGGTTTCTATCACATGGGGATGCAAACCAAAACAATGATCTTTCTACCAAAACTAGGGTACATTACATAATGTTTCATCTATACTTAGTATATTTAAGCTATTTTTATTATCCTTCTCTCAATCTATACTGGAGAGACAATAAAACAAATAACTGCCATGTCTACTTATGTGATGAGCCCCAAAGAGATACAACTACCCTATCCTCCAACCCAAATAAGGCATCTCACCAAATCACATCCTTCTCTACTCACATCCATGTTCCATTTAAATAAGTTGACTATCATTGAAACACTTTTGAAGATAAAGAACAAGAGACCTGGAACAGGTGGGAAGAAAAAACACTACCAACACGTTGCCAACATGCTACACTAGAGAAAATTGATGTTGTAATAGCCCCTACAAGGGAACTCCCCTCCAAACGATCTCATAGCAAGGATACACATCCAAGTTCGAAGTAGCCAAATCAATCAAACCAAGCTCTCTCTCTTCTTTAGAAATTGACCCTCTCTCCAAGATACTTTGACCATAAATACGAATGTAAAATCTATTCCAAAGACCAACATTGTTCTTAACTAGGTAAACTAATGTGAAACATAATACATCCTCTTGACCACTCTTAATTACTAGAAAATTAGATCCTTAAGTTGTTGGATATGATGCTTAGCTTGAAACTATTGCAAACACCAATCCCACATAGAAATAGTTGAATGCCTCACTCCAAATATGTCCAAGATGCAAAACTTATTTCCTATACCCTTCTAATATAATAGCAGCTCCATGCATTCTAGGATTCAATTAACATTCATTATTCACCTTTATTTTAGATCACATCATGTTTTTGCAAATATGAATCAGATTCAGTAATTGATTATGAATAATGTTCTGTATGCATACCTTTGTTTCATTCAAGGCATATTCCACTCTTAAATTCTTTTCCTTCAACTTTGTCTCTGTTTGTGTTCCCACCTATCCACAATTATGAACACTATCATATACCCTCCATTCTTACTTTAAACAAATATACATTGAAATGCAGTCATCAACGTCCATCAACTAGATTCAGATTGTTATAATGCAAATAACAGGGAATTGTTACAAATAGTTACCATTAATTCAACCATGCCAAAATTTACCTGGATAATAGCAACTCCACCATAAATCTTCGTAACTCTTTCATTCAATTTTTATTTTTTGTAGTCTTGTTCTACAACATGCAAAGAAAGTGAGAATGATGTCAATGGTGAAAACCTTTGACAAAATAGGTTGATAGGGAAGTTAAATATCAAGTCATACATATTCTAATATTAAAGCAACCTTAAGTTATTTAAATTTAATGTTTGTAATTATTGTTGCGTGTTCCTTCAGAGGCACATATATTCAAAGTATAAACGGTGCATCAAAATTGTTTCTTTCTACACTCCTGTCTTGACAACTCACAAGTTAAATTTGAGATTAATACCATCATCAGGAATGATATTAATGAGGAGATCCCTCCCCACAAGCTGATGGCCACTTTACAATATATGGTGGCTATACAGAGAAAACAAGACAATAGCTACAAGCCTTCGTTTGGATAAAGATACCTATTTTTAAGTTATAGAGAAATAACACATCCCAATCAAGCTTTGAATTTGAGACACTCTTTTATTAACAGCTTCATGAGTGCTCCCATCACCATTGTTGTTGAATCCTTCATAAATACCACCTTGGCAGCACTATCTAGAAACTTACTTCCAACTTTATCCAAGCGCAAACCCAACTTCATCCCTAATAACATTCCCTGCATAGAGAAAGAATAAAAAAAATAATATCTACATAAAATATTAGAAACCCATGACTTTAGACATGGTGGAGATATTTTATTCTCAATACCGCTTAGTCAATGAGAATTTATCCTATTAACATGAAAAGTTGAACTTGTAGATCAAACCCATTACCAAATAAAGATTGCTTCCACGAAAAATGATATAACATTTCTTATATACACACCGATATTTGTACTTAAGCTCTTAGTTCATGTAAGTCCTTAATGTAGCTAAACTTGAAAAATACCTCCAATCAATATAGAAATGTCATCCAAATATTGCCTCTTTGGCTCTCCAAATCCAGGAGATTTCAAAGTGTCAACCTTTAATGCACCATGAAGCTTGTTCACAACAAGAGTAGCCAAGCCTTCTTTTTCAATGTCCTCAACAATGATCAAGATGGATTACCCCGCATGGATTACCTCTTCCAATATTTTGATCAAGTCTCTTGCAGTTGTGATCTTTTTGTCAACCAATAATAGCTTCAAATGATAAGAAAATATAAAGGTGAAAGTTCATTTCCAAATCGTTGATGAGTAAATTTTATAAATCAAGCACAAGTAAATAGAAATTTAGAAATCCTCTTCCCATTCTTAATAGTGGTCATATTTCTTCCTAATCAGTATTCTAAATCCAATATTGTACAGATTCTAGAAGTAACAGAAGGTTCATAAGGCACAGATTTCTAAATTCCATACAAAACCAACACCATCCCAAATTGAACCAGGAGGTTGTGCCATAATATATGACAGATGAAGGTAATTGTGAAATAATTCCACAACTTAGATGAGAGTTTATTCTAAAAATGTTACACATGATTTATGTCCATTCTCTTTTCATTACAAGGAGCATTAGCAAATAGCATCACAACAAAAAAAGGCAAGAAGCTTTCAATTCACATAAATTACCTTGCAATTTTCATACTCCATGGACATCTACTCGCTCTCCGTCACAAATTATAGATAAATATATCCATGATCAAATTACATTCCCTCAACAACATACATATTTGTTTCTACACTTTTCCCATCTTCAAGTGTCACAACACCTTTCGTTCCAACTTTACTCATAGCCTCTGCTACCATGTTTCTTACTTCATAATTATTCCCAACACTTACTATAGAAACATTTGCTAATTCACTATCTTCAACCCAGAGAATAATTCGGTTTATAGGGTCTTAAGTTTTATCATGCACACTGCCTTACAGATAACATCTGTCCTGGATGTCTTATAAGTAACTCCTCAACATTCTACCCTGGAGTCTTCAAGAAACTCTAGCTGACACTTTTGAATCAACTAATCTAGCATGTTAAAATCACAAATAATCTAGTAAAATATGAAGCAAGTAACTATACTAGGGGGACTACACAAGAAGTATTTCCTTATTTCTATAAATGTGCCCTACATTGGAATGATGAGATGGTACATATGCCATGAATTCATGTAATGATGGATGTAGTGAATCAATGATCATAAATGTCCATCCTACTTATGGTTTGTTGATGTCACGTAGCTAAGTTACCCCTTTGGGGGAAATATTGAGTTTGACTTGTAATATGACACAACCCCTATGTTCAAAGGGAGAACCTGGAGATTATAGAGGGAACCCTACCAATTACATAAATCCTCTCATGTATACAGTTGATGAGATGGGAGAATATGTAATGAGTCTTAATGTTGAGCCTGTATAAATTTCTAAGGATTTGATGAACGAGGATGAGAGGCATGAACCTACTAGTCTATGGAATATTAGTTTTGATCTGGCTACTTCTAAAGATGATTTTGGGGTAGGTGCTTTTCTGGTTTCTCCTGTGGGTAATCATCATCCTTTTTCCTTTATATTGGAGTTTTAATCTACCGACAATGTGGCTGAATATGAATCCATGGTGTTGGGTCTTAAGACTGCTAGGAAGATAGGAATAAAAATGTCAAAGATTGTGGGTGATTCAGAGCTAGTAATTAATCAGGTGAAAAAACAATGTCAAGCTAAGCATCTAATACTGAGGTAGTACAAAAATAAAGTATATGATCTATTTTATTTCTGCACCAGTATATATATCAATGTCAACAGTCATTAGTACACAGTATCAGTGTACGATTGATCACCCACATTCTGCAGGCTAGATGCATAAAAAATATGATGGTTGAGTGAAAAAATCACATGGAATACATCATAGGTGTTTCATGGATACATCATGTATACATAGTACATTAGGAGAGGATTATAGATCTGGACCTCTCCCCCAAGAGGATCATTTTTTAGTATCTACTGCAAGCCCTATCCACATCTATAAGTCATGCCTCATAGGGTCATCTGTGAGGCGGTGGTCCTAACTCTCATAACTCTAGCACTGCTCATTGTCTGTGATGTCCCTAACCTCTTCCTACCTTACCTACTAGCCTCCTTAAATCCCCTTATCTCGATCTGTAGGTTCTCCTTCTTTGTCCTTAGTTAGATAATCTCTGTGTCTGTGGCTACTACCATTGTACCCAACATACCTATATTTGTGGCATAGTGTTTCATGGCCTAAACTAGCAGCATCTCTACTACACCTATGCCACGGTCACTAGATCTATGGCCACTTGTGTGGGTGTGTATCCATGCGATCTCAATCACCATATAAATCATTTATCTTTGTTGCATCATGTCTTACTAACTTGGCCAAAACATTTTCAACTCGATCCTCTAATTCAACTTGTCAAAAGTAGGGTGCAACATCGAAATGCATTAACTAGATTGGTAATAACAATTGACCTTGACTCATCAACATTTGGCACACAAATATGTGTTTCCAACTTTTTAAATCTTGATTCAATACTCTACTATAGCTACTCCATAGACCAGGTAGATCATCAAAACATAAATTAGATGTCTATCACTTGTGATAATTTTTCCTCCCGGGTATAAGATAGTAAAGCATTTAGGCAAGGAAAACTAATGTAGAATATAAAAAATTTACAACCCACATCTACAATTTACGTCCCTATCTATTGTCACACCATTAATGGCAATCTTCATAGGACCATGTTTTCCAAAACAACATTTCTTCCCTTTGGTCCAAGGGTGACTCTGACAAGATCAACAAGCTTGTTGACACCTACATGCAAGACAATTTGAAAATATTTTCAATAGATGCACAATAAAATGTTGGAATATATGTCATACCAAACCTACATACAAACCACACATTAATATAAAATGTATATGGACAAAGAAATAAATACCACAATAATTTTTTATGTTAAAAGAACCTTCCTTTAGATGGACCTTTTTTCTCTGACCTATAATTTTTTTGTTGTTGGATCATCTTAGTTGAAATACAACTCCTTTTCCATAGCTCTTGGATTGACTACCCACTCGTGGTCTGTCTTCTGCTTAAGCAATTGAAAGAGATGGGTGAAAAAGAAAAAAGATAAGACTTTCCTGGCATTTTTGTCAAATATTGCACCCAACTTTCTCTCCTTTCCAATGTTACCTATGAAGACAAAAGTGGCAATTGCTGTCATAATACCCATAGCATAGGCCATCTTCCCTTATTCTGAATAGAGAATTATAATATCTTCATATTAGGTATTATTTCACATTCATGAATGCCAAAATAACAAAAAAAACATGTAACTAACACACTAAATATCTACTAAGGCTTCTCTTATCCCACTCATTCTGCCCTCTCTTCTCTCTATGTGCCTATACACTCTACCCTCCATAAGGGGGTTGCTGCCATTTCCATCATAGATCCCATTGCAGAAACCTTTCGACAACACGTTGCATTGCCCTTAAATTTGTGTTGCCTTCCCCTTCAATCATCCTACTCATTCTTCCCTCTTTTTCGTCTACGCCCTTCAATCATCCCACTCATTCCTTTAGCAAAAGGCCTGATTGCTTTTCGACATTTTATGAGGCCCATCAAATAGAATAGATCAACATTTTGTGATGAGCCCCATAAATGAGTAATTATATGGGCTCATTCTGCCTCTTAATTCGACTTAATCCATCATTCTCATTAGTTTATTGCATGCTTTTTATTATATTTATGCTAATAGAGTGAATTGGGTTCGTCATTATGCCATGAAGTCCAATGTGTCCTTTATGTAGATTTTTGGTCAATTTTTGACAAAGTGAAAGGATTAATGAGCATTTGGCAACAAATATTTGAGGAAAACAAGGGAGAGGATTTGTAGGACGGTGTCCCCCTCATTTATTACCCCCTACCTCAAATCCTCCATCAGAAACTCGGAGCACAAATAGCCACATTGTTGCATCCCAGCGGCAGTCGAGCAAGTCAAAAAGAATTGTTGTCTATCTCTAGCTCTGGGAAGCCGAGCCCCTTGATTTTAGGAGAGTTGTTGGAGACTCGGATTGTATAAATAGAAGGGATTAGGTGCTTAGTTTTTTTAGTTGGATTTTAGCCATTCATTAGTAGAATTCTCGCACTTTTGTGCAGCTCTTGTTCAGCTCATTTTTGAGCTTGTTTTTGCCAAACAATTTATGTATTGACTTTTATTTTGATAATGGAGATGACATATTTTTTGAGCCAGCAGTGATTTCTTTCAGAGGGCTAAAGCTCTTGGGTTAGGACCCAACCCAAGCTACTTAACACCTCTTTTTTTGTACTTATATGTTTTTGCTTTAATTCATGAGTTAATTTCTGTTACATAGATTCATTTTACCTTTTTTAGAATAGGTTTCTTTTGATGATTTGCATAGCTTCTTTTTGTTTCAGTTGCTAAAGTAGCTTAATACAATGATAGACTAAGATTCAAAAAAGCCAACAGTAGGCCCTCATCTCCTTTCTCCCTTCCTAGGACCACTATCTGATGTCAAGGCACCATTGCTGCCACCAAAAACACAATTTTGCTTCTTCCATGCAATTTCTAGTGTGATGATTTGATTTGAAAAGTTAAAGGGTTTCTTCAGATTCATTTTGGCAAGATTGTTTCCTATTTCTGTAATAAATCTCTTTGCAAGCTTTTCTATTCCGAGGGTACTATTCAACACTTCATGTTTCTAGGTCAGAAATTAGGTTAACAAGAGATATGGTTCTGTTTTCTTGATGCAGCTAGTCCTTTTCTTGCTCAGTTTTGGTAGTTAGATGTGAAGATCTCTTCCAACACACCTTAGCTTACAATACATCAATAAAGCAGCCAACATCACCTCATTTCTCACAGGTTTCACCAGTCATTCAAAGCCCTTCACGAATCCTCCCTAATTTCTGCATTTTCCTCATAAGCTTTCCTCTTGCCTCTTGAACAATTCCTACCATCATCTTATTTCCTAATCATCCTTGTTAAGCCCCAGACACATTAATACATACCTCTAGTCTTCAGCTCCCTTTTCTGATCCAATTTTGGATTCTCAAAATTTCATCGAAATTACCAAATGTCCAAGATGGTCATTTTGAAATAAGTAATTATCGATAATGTAATACAATAGGTGTTTTCGACCAAGAGGGTCGTATACTTAAGTTTATATGTTCGATGTTCGACATCAGTTCGACATCAGTATCGACATCAGTATTGACATTAGTTTGACATCAGTTCGACATCAACCTCGCGTCACACCAATAAGTCATCATATCAAATTGCAACATAAATGATTGTAATGACTTAAAGTTGTTAAGAATGTCAAATTTCTAAAGTCCACTTGGTAAACCTTAAATGATAAGAAATTCTAAGGTTAAGAGGACTAAACATAGATTTAAGGTTCTAGGTCTAAATCAAAATCCTAAGAACAAACCCTAGGTGTCAAATGCAAGTCTACCTAGGCTAAGGTGAGAAACCATGTAAAAGGGGTCATGCTAAACCTTGTCGAACCCTATGCTATAATCCTAATACACTAAGACAATGTATTAATGCATAAATAGAGGTGTCAAACCCTCTCGGTCTATTGTTTTGAAATCATTATAAAACATTACAATCAAAAAATTATACAGTCTTAACAGTAGGCAGAGACTGCATCGGGTACAGTGATTCATGTGAAGAAAGGTCGGGTTCCAAACTGCAGCGGAGAATTATGTGACAGGTTTATGGACCGCGTCGAAATTACAGCATGTAAATAGTCTAGAGGTTAGCTGTCAGGGTTATGCAATTTATTGAAGGTTTCAGCTCCGAGACTGCGTCGAAGGACATGTGAGTAGTTATGGTATTGACCATCGTAGGTTAACCAAAAAATCAGGCTTCAAACTGTATCGTATGGGGAGATCTGAACCGCTAGGGGAACCAGATCATGTGAGCACAGAGACTTGAGGCATTATCTGCTAGATTTCAGCTCCATAATTGCAAGGATAGCAACCGGCAAGTGATCAGAATACTATTATCCCCAAGGTCAGAGCCGAACAGCTAGAGCATAGTCAACCTAACCGTTAGTGGATTCCACCTGTTCATAAGCGAAACGTCTTCTTCCACCCGGTTAGTTAGCTGTTAGGGCTAAAATTATACCATATAGTTCTAAAGTGGGTTTCTGGATGTAAGAAGGGCATTGTCAATTAACAATCCCATTATCCAAAGACACTGGGTGTCATAACAAACCCGAGAGAGCTATGATCAATGGATATCAATATCTCTTTGAGGATATGAAGGGATCAATTTGCTAAGTTTAACAAACTCCCCATATAAAAAGAAAAGGATGTTTCTTTGTAATGGGGTGTTATATACCTAGGGGGGGTAATATGGGGTACCGAGGGAGGTACCCAAGGTAATAATGTAATAATGGGATGGGCCATAGTAATAAATAAGGTGGTTAACCCATGTCATGTAAGGGACCACAAGTAGTTAATAATAATGTAAGGGGGCCATGGTATTAGTTGATGGTATGAGGAAACCATGGTAATGATGCATGGTATTGTATGTATGAGGCCTATATAGAGGCTAGAGACTCCACATGGAGAGATATGAAGAGAAATAGTCTTGTATGAACAAGCAGATGGCTTGTGGAGTATTCTCCTTCCTTAAGGAGTGGATGTATGGTGTTGCCCTACCTTAAGGGTTTGATTAATAAAGAGAATCATTTCATATCATTTCTGGGTTTATTTGCATTGTCTTATATTTTCATATCAGATCTATAATATTTCTGGGTTAGATATACAACATCTATAATATTTCTGGGTTAGATATACAACATTGGACAAGTAGCTCACGTTGGCCTATTATCTTCGCGAGCTCAAAGATGGAAATATTGGCTCATTCTCTCTTCAAATCTTCAACTATGTTATAATTAATTGTTTCACTTTTAGTAGTCAGTGCCAAAGTGTCTGGAGGAGTGGATTTGTTTAATACTTCTAGAGTGATGGACTTACTTTTGTTGCTCGAGGAAGTGTTCTTAGAGGCAGTTACATTTCCAAACTTACTTTATGCATTCTTAGCAGGATTAACCAATGGTGAAATTGTTCTTAACAATTTTTCCTTCAATTTCTACCTCATCACCTCCTGTTCAAAAATGGTACCTTGGCTCCTCAAGTTATATCAACCATTTTGTTTCTTTTTTTT
>APFE031066593.1:0-10743 GCA_000404065.3 Pinus taeda
AGGGTCGGCCGTCAGACATGAGCCCGGCTCCGTAAGTCTTCTTCAATTGTTCCCCGAAGTGTATCAGATATTCCAACAGGCGGGATGGACAGTTTACTTCGAAAGATTGGGTGAATTTGACCAGGGACAAGTCTTAGAGTTTGCACAAAACCTTCAAGACGACTTTTCAATGGTCCAAGGGGCTCGCATCTCAGTAACAAAGGAGGACATAGTTCAGGTATCAGGGTTGCCGGCTACAGGGATTCGCTGGTTCAGCAGAAAGAAGGTCATTCTTAACGCCCAGCAGGAATTTCTTCGTCCAGAGGAGCGAGTGGAATGTAGAGGGCGCGGGGTTAGTCTGCATTCACTTCCCCAACCATGGCCATCAGTGGCAGAGTTCATCAAGCACTATTTAACATGTGAAGGGCGCTACCAGGTAGTGTACAACCATGATTTCGTTTTGATGAATCATTTGAGAAATGCACAACTGATAAATATCCCCTATTATCTGCTTGGGTGTATTAAAAACATGTCTTATTATTGTAGACGTTCTAAATTCCCTTTATTATCCCTCACCCACCACCGTTTATGCCAGCTGTTAATACAGAGGGGCCTTGCTCAGCAAAACCCCCCTCCGCATGCCCCACTTCCTGATCCCCAGCCATCCCAAATTCCCCATCTGTCCGAAACTCCCCAGCAAGTTCAAATGCCTCTACAACCCGAGAGTTCTCACCATACTCTGGAAACTCCCCATGAAGGACAGCAGGACAATACCCCATACCCCCCAGTTGACCCAACAGCAAAATCGCCCCACTTAGCAGAGTCAACCGGCCCCACTATTTCTGTCCCTAGCGACGACTCTCTAACACCACCGTCCCCACCCATTCGCAAAAGGAAGAAGACCCAAACCGGCTCAGTCTCCAGACCGCACACAAGGGCTAGATCTCAAGTCTTTACTTTACCCGAAAGTCCTTCCCCTAGAAAAAAACCTGGCCCTTCAAAGAAAAGGAAAAGCCGCGACTTCACCGCCTTCCTTCCAAAAAGAAAAAAGGGAACAACTGTTGAAACAGAATCCACCCCCGTTTCCCCTGACCCCGCCACTATTCTACTAAAACCCCTATCCCCATCCCAAATTCCCCAACCCGTCTCACCCGGAGGGACTACCACACAAGAACCAGTACCCCGGGATAATACGACATTGTTTATGGCTCAAAAAGTGACTGTTCCACAAGAACCAACCACTTCCCCAGTGGCTGAAACACAAGAACCAGCCACTGAGGTACAAAACTACACCGAGCATGACGATAGTGGGAAATCAGTAGTAGTTGAAACACAAGAACCAACTACGCCTGTGCATCAACAGACCACCCTAGCGGAGTCAGCCAGTGTACAGGGTATACATACTATGACATCTCTGCTCGAGGAAAATGAATTCCTCAAATCTGAATTAGAAGTATATAAGAAGGAACTAACCATGGCTCGAGAGGCTTTTGAGAAAGAACTGAACCTCTATACCTTAGCACACGCAGCCTCAATGCAAAATAAGGAGCCATGCAAGGAATACATGTGCCAGGAGTGTGGCAATATTTACCAGGGTGCAGGCTACAAATTAATTGAAGTTCAATTATCCGAGGCATCTAAATCTACTGAAATAAAAGAGGAATGCCCTACTGCTCCACAAGAACCAGTAGGGCCCTCTATAAAGCAAGAAAAACACACTGAACCTCAGATATTGTACCCTTCACAGGCTGATCCGGCCATTCAAACAGAATCACCACTTCAATCAGTCAATGTAGCCATGCAAACAGAAACACCACCACGATTAGTTGATGTGGCCATTCAGATAATGTCCCAACCTATTACTGTTGATGCCAAGATACAGACTGTGCCATGGAACCAGTTGGAACAGATGAATAAATGGAAAAGGCAATATGCCGAAGAACAAGACACAATATTAGGCCAACACAAGTTACAATGGCAGAATCATGTATATGCCAATTGGGACAGATGGGACCAGATGAGGCAGCAGCTTAGGGACTACAAAAAGGAAGCCAGGGAATCTAAGGAAAAGATAACCCTGATGTTTTCATTAGCCCAGAAATTGATGGCTACACGTAAACCTTCTGTAAATTATTCTCTCTTTCTTGCTGAACGATTCATTTATTTTTAGTTAAAGGCAATAAAAAACGACAGACCATATGAGCTAATGATTGCAGGAAACTTTGTTGAAACTTTTAACGAGGCCCCTGAGAGTGATCAGCATTTGCTGTGTGAACTCTACCTCCATAATGAGGCTATGCCGGAGAATAGAGAAGTCAATCTTATTCCAATTGCAGGAGACATACAAATAAGGGCATTTGTATCATTTTTGTCTAACCAGCTCACTTGGCAATCCGCGTTCACTGCAAGCAACCATAATGAGGACAATAAACTCCTGTGGATCAGACCAGAGCCCTTGAAGCCAACCCTGTTCATCACCCAATATTATGAGTTTTTACAGAAGCCTAGAATGCACAGGTACATGCAGCAATTACAGGCTTCAACACTGTCGAAGTGTCAACAGCACATTAGGGTAAAAGGCAATGCTGCAATGAACGCCAATGTTATGTTTTGGCAACAGTCATGCAAAGAAAGACAAGACTATCACCCTTTTAACCCTCACAATCTTCAAGAAAGACAAGACTATTTTTTAGTTTGTTATGTATTTCTACTTATATTCCTAAAAAATGTGCTTAAAAATAATAAAGAGTTTTTTGGACTTCACAATCAACATTCATATGATCATTTAAAGCAGAGAAAAAAATGGAAACTTGAAGAAAATTGGTTTCTTCGGTGAGTGTGGAGTATGCACAGTAAGCTCTCTCTCTAGAGAGAGAGAGAGAGAGAGAGATTCCCACTCCATACACTTCTACACTTCTTCATGCCTAGATTCAATACACATTGTTTCTTCATTATCATCTCTGGATTGATGAGCTTAGCATGTATGTCAAGGGAACATCGTTTAAAAAAAAACGAATTAATAAGTTTAAATGTTTATATTAATTCTATTAATTTTTGTTATTTAGTTTTCAATAGAGAGCATAAAATTATTGTGTATAAGTTATTGAACTAAATTACTACAAAGAAATTTAATGTAAACTTACATGAAAGCTTAGAAATTAACTTTATATGAAAAAAATTCTACACCAATGATCTCTTTAATCTGATGGCCCAATAATATATCGCCTCCCAACTAGTGCCAATGTCATTTCGAATTTTCATCTCCAATGGAATCCAATGCCTCTAGTTAATTGTGATAAACAACCCTCACACACACACACACACACACAAATGAGTTTTGCAGTTATATTCTAGGTGGTCATGGGTCCCCATTGATATAACAATTTTGATCCTCTGTCAAAATCAATGGTTGAAAATGATTACACACCTCCCCCCCCACATCCCATGACATTATGCAAGAAAAATATTATGCGTGGGAATGCATGTATGGAAATCAGAACACAAACTTTCTTTCGCACACATGAACGATCGTTATGCCGCATGTTAGTTATGGAGATAATTTATTAGCCAACCTAGAGGTAGATTCAATCACATGCTAGCCTGATCATGAATGCTTCTTTTTAAATACTAAGCCCAATTTTTTTTGAGTCAAACGTAATGAATCATTTCCCATGATTTCCACACTAAAAAAATATTGATAGAATTATTCATCCATTTATCACCACAGATAATATCAATAAACAAAAATAAAAAGTGCTCAATATTGACATGTAGTTGGGTAGTCATATATATATATATATATATATATATATATATAAAATATATATATTATATTTATAATATATAGTATGAGAATTATATAATTTTTTCCAAAAAAATAGGGTTATCTCTTAAACAAACATTTGCAATAACAAAACTGAACTTATTTTACTAGTTATCTATTTCAAATACCGAATATGCATGATAAATCTACATGTTTCACTGTATTCAAATTTGTTTCAATAGTTATTGAAACAATTGTAATGGAAAATGTATAGCTAATTCTTAATTATTATGTTTTTATAATCATTACAAATTTCAATATTGACATAAGTTCATATAGAAAAAATAGTAAATAGTAACTAGATTGCATGTAATAAGAGAGAAGGCCATAATTGATGAAATTTGGACAAATTACAATTGATGTTTTATTACATTCAATGTGATTCTATCTAAATAGCTAGTCTATCAAATAGAATTATTCCTAGACGAATTTTAAGACAATTTTCCTGAGTAGATCACCATGATTACTTTACTTCAAAAACCTTTACTCATATGTACAAAACCTAAATAAACATAAATATGAAATTGGCTCCTTTACACATGTATTCCTTGAAATAAATTATGGAGTTAGTGTCACCCAATTCTCTATTTTTTTCCTTTAATAGTTGCCCTTGAGTATTAAATAAACTACAATAAAAATTTATTACCTCTTTTAGTATTGCATTATAGAGGTCTCTTAGCTTGTTCATCGTCCTCATTCACAACAAGATGATAACTAATCAGATAAGACAAAGAGTGCATCTATAAGCTATGAGTTTCCCAAGGATGTCAATTGAACTTGTTGTTCCATTCCTATTCGTGTACTAAACTTGGGCATTTGGTCTAAAAAATATTAGGGGTTTATTTAGTAATGTATATTCTGGAATGTTTCTTCCTACAATGCTAAAAAAGAAATACTTAAGCTTCATCTTCCATTTCAATTATGGATTTTAAAGTTATTTCATTGTCTTATGTTCTCTCATTCCTTTCGACCAGAACAAAGTTTAAATGAGAGTAACCTGTTATGGTTTCTTCTTATTGTTGATTGTTTCTCTCCACGCAATAGTAATAGTAAAACATCTTTAACCTACCATTTGATGTATTTGGAATAAACAGTGTAACAATGCGAGAACTCTATAGAAGGAACAAAGAAATGTGAGAACTTTGCAGCATGAAGAGACAATAACCTTTAGCAAAATTCAATAGGATTTCATTGACTTAAGCCCTAATTATATTATCATTTCACCATTACTCTAGTAAAAATGCTTATGATTTTAATAGTGATTTCCATTAAGATCTAAAAATATGTCTATTAATCATAGAATTAAGCCTTAATTAATAATTCAAATCTCTAACCATTCAAATTTCTATGTCAAATATCTATTTCAAGTAGGTGAAAATTAATGTTTAGTAGTTTGTGCCAGATGGAAGTGTTTAGGAGAAGTGTCGAATAGGGAGAATTTGTGCACAGGTGTGGAAGTCTACATATAATTTTTCTCTACACATATCACTCTTCCACACATCTTTTATTCCAAAGACTTAAAGTATAAAATATTTTCACCATGTGGAGTCCAGTTATGAAACTGATTTTAAAATGTGAATTTAATATTATTATGAAGTTATGAGATTAGTTTTAAAATGTAAATGTTTAGTGTAGCATGAACCAATAGAAAATTAAGTTATGATATATTTAAAACTGAAATTAAACTATAGAAACGCAGTGTTTTGTGTTATGAAAGCCTCATTTAAATGCTTGTAAAACATGTCATTAAATGCAAGTTGAAATGTATTTTTGTACATGTTAGAAACTTTGGTTATTTCATCTATTACGAGGAATACTTGCTACTAAGCCCTTTGCACATTCTTGATTTGTGTACAATCAGTAATCATTACAAAATGGTTTAGAGTAAATGCTACTAAGCACTGGAATAGTGTCTTGATTATGGGTCAATTCACTCAATAAACACTTATGGAGCCCTATCATTACACAAGGCTCCACAATAAATGCTAATAAGCATTAGAATGATGAATTGAGTTTGGGTTGATTCGCTCAATAAACATTGAAAAGACTCAATAAATCCATGTCAAATGACGTGAAAATTAACATCTTGCAGTATGAAAAGTCATGACATATCGCCCAAAACAAGGAAAGATGGCAATTGTAATACATGGTTTATGGATTCTTATCTGGCCAAAATAAGTGACATGTAGTAGTGCACCACGATAGACACATCATACTTAGTGATTCTTTTTCAGCACAAATTCATAGTGTATCATTTAGAATCACAAGACATGGATAATTATGTCATTTAACAAAAGAATTAATGCAGGTCATTTAACTACAAAGCATCAATTTTATGGTATTTAACACAAGTGAAATATCACATAAACTTAATCATTCTTCCACGTTGTATATTAACGACTATTAACAAATTAATTAAGGCTTAGTTCTATGGTTAACAAAAGATTCACAAACAGTAAATGTAAGTATAGCTCTTAAATGTATATATAGAAAATATAAGAGATATGATACTACAAGTGGTAATTAATTGACATGTAATCAACACATCATCAGAGTGCTTAATATAATTTATTCTAATGCATTATATAATGGTTACTAGTTTTAAAAATATAAAAAAGGTGTAGAGGACTCCACACCTAGTATTAAAAAATTAATCAAGGCTTAGTCCTACTATTAACAAAAGCTCTATTGTGTAAATGTAAGACTTTTCATCATCTATTTGGCAAATCGATCCACAATTAGGAAATTGTTCAAATTCTTAATAGAATTTACTTTGACACATAGTGTAATGATTACTAGTTGTAAACAAATCAAGAAGGTCATATTCATCCATATTATAAAATAGTTTTTCGGCATTTATTAGGCAAATTGACGTGTAAGTAGGACACTATTCAAGTGTGTAATAGAATTTACGTGTTATAAACAAATCAAGAAGGTGTAGAAGTGTCCACAACCAACATCCATCGTAGCAAATTGAAAGGATGTGCAGGCCCGCTCTGCACACTTCTTTCACACACTGCCTTGTTCCATGAAAACATTTTGGCAAAATGTTACCTAGAATCAATCAAACTCCTATAGCGTGAATTATCGAATATCAAAAAATTAATTAAGACTTAATACTACGGTTAAGAGAATCTTTCCTACTGGTAATTGTAAGTCTTTTCAAAGTTTATTCAATGAATCGATGTGTAATCAATACATCATTCAAGTTCTTAATAGCATATTAAAAAATCAATTAAGGATTAATCCTATGGTTAACGAATTCTCCTTTCTCAGTAAATGTAATTATTTTCGGCATTTATTCAGTGAATCAACACACAATGAGGACATTGTTTAAGTTCTTAATAGCATTTGCTCTAATGCATTGTGTAATGATTACAGGTTCCACACACATTTAGAAATTCATATCCATCCATATTATAAAATAGCATTTTCGATATTTATTTAGCAAATCAATGAATAATTAGGATAGAATTCTTTTAATAGCATTTACTAGTTGTAAACAAATCAAGGAGGTGTAAAGGACTCCATGATTAGTGTTCATCATAGCAAATTGAAAGGATGTGTTGACCCCCTCTACACATTACTTTTGTTGCAATGTTTTAGTGAAATGTTACATACTAACTTAATCAACCTCCCACAGAATGGAATAATGAATATGAAAAAATTAATTAAGACTTAATCTTATGATTAACAAAATCTTCCCTTCTGGTAAATGTAAGTATTTTCGAAATTTATTCGGTGAACTGACACATAATTAGAACATCATTCAAGTGCTTTATAACATATTACAAAAAAAATTAAGGCTTAATCCTATTATTAATAAAATCTCCCCTCCTGGTAAATGTTAGGACCCCACTATGTATCATTTTTGCTATATATTTTGATACCACTTTATCTTTATAACCATGAATCCCAGTATCATTTTCATTCGTTTTTTCCCAAGGTATACAAAAACCTCTTCTTTATTATATGATTAATCTGTTTTACATTTAGTTCCACAATACTCTTATATTTTATCATTAATTGCAGTGTATCGTTGCTAATACAAATCCAAAGGTTGCAGATAAGCATATGCGGCCGTTGCTGAAACAGCTGACTCAGTTGCTGAAACAGCCGTCAAACACGCAAATTCCGTTGGCCGTAATTTGCGATTCTGGAAGAGCTTTTTGAAGAATAGTGGCAGCAGTACGAAGAAATGATCACCTGGATCATCCTGAAGATAGCATTCTTGTTATCTCTGTTGTAACAGTATTTTGTTTATGAGGAACTGAATAATCCTGTTTTGCGAAAAAGAACAGATTTGAGATTTGCTCTGATGTAAATTATAAATGATGTCTCCTCTTTAAAAAGAGGAGACATCATCATTAGAAGGGGTCAGTCATTGTAAAAGCTAGAGGAGCATACTGTGGGGGAACTGGAGCTAGTCTCCATTTGTAATATATCAGTGATTTTGACAGATGAATAAATTTCTCTTTTGATCATTCCAATTTAATTCTTTCCCCCGGGGAATCTTGTGAGAAGGAAAGGGCCCGCCTTCCTCACAAGATTCGCCCATTAGTTCCTGTAAATTGTTTAATCCTTTATATGTTTGCACTTCGTTTTAATTCTGTTGTTAGACACTGGTTACACAGCTTGAGTAATACTCTGTTTCCTTAGCACTGCATATATTGAATGAGTTCACTCTTAGCAGTTGAGATATCCGTTTCTGTTTTGATTGCATGAATGAATGATGTTGGGAGACAGGTGCTGAAGATTCCTGCACACAGGAATAGGGTTCTGCTCCCATTAATCACTTTCCTTTATCTGCAGTGTGAGTAGAAACAAGAGAACAGGTGCTGAAGGTTCCTACTCACAGGAATAGGGTCTTGATCTCTTGAGTTTGCAGTGTGATTAGATGTCAGGCATCAGGTGCTGAAGTTCCTCACTAAGGAATAGGGTCTTGTTCCTGCTGTGGTTGATTGATTTCTTTCCTTGCAGATTGATTTCCCTTTATTTGAATTGTAACTGCAATAGAGGGATTATCCCCGTTATAACTTGATTAACTTCAGCCTTGATTAAATGGAGTGTGAATCAGTAGATTGGTGAGATTAATAACTGTGTGTTCTTTCCTTTACTACAACATTGCTTCTGCTTTTGAAATTGAGCATATCCAGTGCGAGACTACCTTTGAAATAAAAAGACTTCCTCGGGTTGACAATTTATGTGGCGCTTGAATTGTGGAAACAATTAAAGCGACCAACATTTTGCCGCCGTTGCCGGAAAGTAAACTATAGATTAAAAAAGCATTAATCTTTTCTTCTCAAATGTGCAGATTGTATGAAAGGACGAGGAAACCAGAAGAAAACTAACCCCACAGGTGGCAAAGGCTGGGGAGGACGAAAAACTTTTATTGACGAGATTGTATCAAAGGCTGAATCATCGCAAAGATTAAGTTCTCAAAAGTCAAAACTTCAGCAATCACCCCAGTCAGATTATAAAACAGAGGAAGTCGTGAGTCCTAAAAATATAGAAGAACCAGTAGTAAGTGCCGGAGAGTCAGAGGAAAGTGCTAGTAAATCAGCAGAATACATTGAGGAAATAGTAGAAAGCGTTGGACGACCGGTAGAAAACGTCGAAGAGCCAGTAGAAGACTCTGACGATCAAGCAAGTGCAGTAGGAGAGCCAACAATGGAAGGAGACAATGAAGGTCTCTTTGGTGGAAGACGTGTAGAGCCCGAAGGGGACAGAAGGGATGAAAATTCCCTCTCTACCTTGGGATTTCCTATTAGTGATCTCCCTGCAGGAACAATGAAAAATATTCCATTGTCTGCTTTACCTAACTTTCATGGTCTATCCTCCGAAGATCCGGATGAGTTTCTTTTCGAATTTGATATATTATGCAGAAGTTATGATTATGTTACTAACGCTCAAAAGTTGAAACTGTTTCCAGCTACCTTAAAAGGGAATGCTTTAAGATGGTTCATGAGCCTCGGAAGTCAGGTGATCACAACATGGGAACAGATGAAACGAAAATTTCTGCTTAAATATCAAGACTACTGCCGGACGAAAGAAAAGAAGGATGAACTGTTCAATATGGCACAAAAGTCGGATGAGAGTCTGGAGGACTATATAGAAAGGCTGCAGTAAAATATACAGAGATCTGATCATCCAGATATAAGTAAGGAAATTAGCAAAACAATATTACTCAGAGGTTTAAGGGATGATTGTTTAAATATGTTAAACATGCTCGCCAAGGGAGATATATCCAAGGAATCATACGATGAGATTTGTGAACTTGCTAAGAGGTGCTCTAGGGGAGCTGCAAGAAACAGAACAAGAGATTCCACCTATTCAAGAGTGCAGAAATCAGCCAATGGAGGAGCAACAAGAGTTGAAATAGGTAATTTACTTGAAGAATTTAAAACTGAGATGTTAAGCTCTTTTGCTTCACAAATTGACACGTTGCAGGTTAAGAAGAAGCAGGCCGAAGCAGAAGCAACCCTGGCTATCTTTTGCCCGAAGTGCAGAGACAAACATCCACTGAGGGAATGCCCAATGAATAAAGTACCAATTTGTACCCTCTGTGAGAAAGATCATGAGACAGAGAAATGCCCATCTCTGCTAGGAATAAAAGCAGCATTGCAGCCAACAGAAGAGGAAGCTGAAGCAGTTTACCTGCTAACACAAAGAAGACAATGGCAACCAAAAGGACAAGGTATGAACTCTAGTATGCCATTTAATCGTTGGAACAATTATTCTGCTTTTGGCCAAACAAATTACCCTCCCTTCAACCAAATGCAATATCCATTCTTCAATTTCCCACCCATGCAGCAAATGAAAAACCCTCCCTTTGTTGATCCTTCAATGTGGACTCCTTGGCCTCCACAACAGCCATCTTCTTTCAACCCCTGGAATCCAAATTGGAGAAGTCAACAACTCCCGTATCCAAATCAGATGCC